>BSBK01001712.1:742500-862500 GCA_027943335.1 Chamaecyparis obtusa
ATTTTTACCCCTAGTTTAGCCAAGGTTAAAAAGTAACTTTCCTAGAATTCTTTTCCATCACTTTTATAAATACGAGGTTTTTTTGTGCCTCTTTGATATTCTCTTTGGTTACTTCCTCAAGTTATTTGGTGTGGTTTTTAGTGTTACCATAGGCTTGGCCATGAAGTGTAGCCCAAGTATTTTCAACTCTTGAATTGCCAGCTATGTTTAAGTGATTGTTTTGAGTTTTTTCTTCTTATTCGTTAGACTCGAATTCATGTTTTTTATGTGAAGGTGATTGAGGTTGAGTTTTTATTTGAGGAATTATCACTTCACTTCTCAAAATTCCCTCAAGATTATACTTGTATTTCAAATACCTTTTTCTCACTGACATAACCTTGTTTTTTTATCAATGGAGAAAGTGTTTAGGAATTTAGAACCAACATTAACTTGACATTTCCATAATATTTTGACAATTTTGACTTGTAACGTAAATATCTCACTTGGATTGATATCCCTCAAAATGGTGAATTCCAACTCTATTTTGACTGAAATGAAACTAACTCTGAAAAGGGTATCCAAATATGTCATTGTTTATGGCTCAGAAATTCTGCAAGCATTCACTGTTTTAACTTTACAATCTATAGGTGTTATTTTAAATGGTACAGGTACTATTCCAAGATGTAAAGGCATTTTGAGATAGGTTAAAGGTGTTGTTTCATGTTGCAAAGGCACTATTTCAATATGAAAAGGTGCTAATCTAAGGAATTTTGTTGCAATTTTATGAATTTTAATGCTTTTCAATTGAATTTTCATCCTAAATGAATCCTTTCTTCTAATTTTTTACATCTTCAAACTCAAAAAGAATAAGAAAAAATGTTTTTCATTTCTAAATTCTATACAAAAGTGTGTGTTCTTGGATGTTTTAACAGGTTCTTCAAATGAAAAACACTTCTATCAATCTACCTAAGGTCAAATTTGTCTTTACATGACTCAATAGGTAGACTTGCTATTTTAACAAGGATTTATTCAAGATTCTATTCAAAGAGCTTTTCTTTTACCTCTCTTTTACGAGAGCTTCCCATCGCATGCCAAGAAGTTTTTATGCAATCTGTGAGGACTACTTGAGGAAGGCTATTACATCGCTCTTTTCCTTCACCTCATTAAGGATGAAGGAATTTAATTTTATAGTGGGTTGGATATCCATGGCTAAGGCAGTTTGTATCCCACTTTGGGTTGTCCCTCTCACTGGCCTTGTTAAGGCAAGTCTCAGGAGGTGAGCCATTTATGGCTTGAAATCAAAGATACACTACTTGAAAGAAATCCAACAAAAATATAATTCTAGGAGTTTGATCACCCTAAGAAGGGTGAGAGAATATCCTTATTACCTTTATTCTCCAAACACAATGGACATGGTATTCATTTATAATCCTTTAATAAAATGAAACTTAGGTACATTTGACATTTTGATCACCTTGAAAAGGTGAGAGCATAGGCCTAATACCCTTGTTCACAAGAAAATGAGGATTTCCTAATTAGACTATGCATCTTTACTTTGAAATTTTCCACAAGAATTGAAAGGTACATGAAATCAAAGGATTATAGAGTACATCTTATTCAAAGTTAATGCGTAATTTTGAGGTTTTTTATTTGCAATAAATTACCTCGATGATTGTTTTAACTCCTAAGCATCACCTTCCACAAATGTTAGTTCAAAACAAGGCAATCAAAAGTGAAGGAAATTTGAATATTTGATCCAATTGTGAAAAACTTATAAAGGATCAACATACATGTCAATGAATGGAGTTTGATAATGAATTTGATAAAGATTTACAATCTTGATGTATTTTTCATGAGTTTTACCTTCTTTTAATTCCTCCATTTTATTGGCTTGGTGAATCTCCTTTGCATTATTTTTTAACCTCTTAGCCTCCTTCTCTTTGTAGTAGTTTGGAATCTTTAATGTAGGTTTTTGAATCTTCTTCAATTTTGACATTTGCAAGACATTTTTAAATCCAAATTATCTTTCAAGTTTTAAAAATTTACATCAAAATATAAAGGCACTATTAAAATATACATAGGCTCTAAAACAAAGTGCAGAGACATTATTCTTTAGTGCAGAAGAGTTACAACTTTAAGAAGAGGTGCTTAAATTTGAATTAAAGGAGATAAAAAATAGTAAATAGGAGCTAGAACAGAATGTAAAGGAGCTGAAGAATAGTAAATAGGAGCTAGAATAGGATGTAAAGGTGTTATTCTTATGTGTAAAGGCTCTACAACTTGATGTAAAGGCATTGATATTTGATGTAAAGGAGCTGAAAAAATGTGTAAATGAGTAGAAACTTTGTGCAAAGGCTCTATTCTTCAGGGTAAAGGTGCAATTTTACTCTATCTATACCTGCAAAACACTAAAAACACTCAAAAATCAAAATCAAATGTTAGTATGAGGTCATAGCCCCATGGTGGGTGCCATTTTGTGTATGTGAAATACCTTCATGAGATATTAGATCAATCAAACATCAATTCAAATACAATAGATCTATTATAATTAACATTCAAAATTGAAAATATTGAGACCATCTCATGGTTCTCTATCTAGAAGGACTAAAATAATTCTCTCACCTAAAAAACAATCCTAAAGTGACAACTCCTAGATGAGATTATGTAAATTTGATAAAATGATGAGCTAAGATGTAAATTGTATCCAAATTAACTAGATTTCCCTATTCTAAATGCTCAAATGAACTCAAATCATGGATTATTTTTTTCTTTATGATGCTACTAAATGCAATTACAAATTTTCCTCCAAAGATAGTGTATGCAAATTAACTATAACTATGATGCTTGAAAATCGAGATACCTTAATCTAATTATGTATCCTGTTTATTGGATTTCCCAAGGGTAGGGGAGTGAGTTTGATTTGAGTTGAGTTAACTGTTAGTTACCAAAATTTTCACCCAATTCCAAACTACACAAGTTCAAAATTTTTGGTAAAACATTGGATTCACTTCTATGTGGGACACTTGGAAAGAAGTGAAACCTTTGGGTTCTAGGTTGGCTCCTACTTGGATAATCACCTGAACTCACTTAAACCAGCCTAAAAACTTGAAGGGAAAGGGGTAGCGATAAATTTAAAAGGGTAAAATTTGCATATAAGATAAACTAGGTACTAAAACTTATCAAGGTGATACACCAAAATTATGATGATATCTTGATTCAACTACACATAACAGTGAAAGATGACAACATTAAGCACAAAAAATGAAACTTTGGCATATAAGAAGCTACATAAAAAAAATTCACAAATATGTAGTCAATAGGTTTCAAAAGTTTGAATTAGTAGGAAATTAATATCTTCACAACTAACCAAGCTCGAGCTAGGTAAAACTTCAAAATTAGTAACCTATTCAACTGCAAGATCCTCACTCAAGATACAATCCCAAGACATAACATGTAGGATCACTAGAAATCTCAACAAGAAACATCAAATTGAAAGAAAAGAAGCTTACAAAAGTGAACTCCAAAGTAGGTCCCAAAATCTCTTGTATTATCAAAAAGAAACTGTAAGGATGTCCTCAAAATATCATGAGTTACAAATACAAAAAATCCTAGTCCTCAAGGTCTCCAAAATTTTCTATATGTAAAATGAAGAAGAACTACTAGAAAAATGAGCTTCAAAACTCATAAGTACAAATATCAACCACCCAGTGATGCAGGGGCATCCCTGATGCAAGTCAAAGACCATGTGATTGAAGGAAGTTACCATGAAGCCAAGGAGTCATCCAATCCTATTGGAACAAGCACCTGATTTCTTAAGACTTTCATCATGTTACTTTGGAGCCTTGTGATGGACATTGAAGGCTTGGTAGATTAAAGGTTTTAAGATCTTTTATGATGTTTCAATTTGCATAGTATTTAAGTTCTTTTGTTTTAAATAATGGTTAAAGGATTGATTAAAATCTCCTTATAACCCATCCACATGTATGGACTAAGACCCCTTGGTATTCTTATAAACCTTGGGCATCTTTTGGGTCCTTGGATGAAATGGTGCATAGTAAGTGTCTATTAGGCATCCTTAGGTGTTTTTAGGAGTTTGAATATTAATAAGGTCTTTAAATTATTCTAAGCAACCTTTTAGCCTTTCTCGGCACAAGTATTTGCAAAGTTGTAATGCAACTTTTAAAAGTTGCTAAGCATTTTGTTTTTTTGAAGTAGTTGAACGGCTATAACCATCAAATGGTTAAGCCAATGAGTCTCAGAGCCTATTTAGGCTTCATCTGGTTGAAGAGATATGGGGGAATACATTTTGGTGAATTTTTCTTTCAAAATCAATAAAGATAAGACTGTTTCAGAGCCTTTTCTGTGCATTTCCTTTAAGCACTGTACAGTGTACGGATGTGAAAGGGAGGGTAGACCAGTGTGGAAGTTAGAGTATTTATATCTTATGCTTTGAGAGTTTATTTGGTAGATTCAAGACACCTTATATCAAAGTTATTCCTTTTTCTTATCTGTTGTTCTGTCAAACCCTCATTTTCAGGGTTATTGCATTCAAATGGCTTTAACTCGCAAATAAACCATAGGATATCCTCTGTTCTTTGTAAAATGAAAGTTAAGGGGGTTTATTTTCATATTTTAAAAGCTTTGTAATAGGATGCTAAGCCAGAGAATTTCGAGAGCAAGCCCTAGGTCAAGAATCTCAATGTTCTTGACTAGGAGTTGATGGATTATGCAAGATCAGAAGATAGTGGCAAGTAAAGGACCTCAAACCTTGTTGAAACCAGATCTTTAGAGCATGGTGGAAATCTTCAAACTTTGATCTTGGTTTCATGCACCCATTTTCAATGCCTTGTTTTGGAACCCACACCTAAAGGCATGCATTAGGTCTGCGGACTCAATAAGGACATTGATATGCTGGAGTGGAGTCAGGGTCTAGGAGTTGGAGGATTGTTAGAACATCAAAAAGGGTACTCAGAAAACATATAAGTTCATAGGGTCCTTTGTCAAATTGAAGAGTTATTGCTGCAGAGCAGGTTTTGGAGACCTACTAGAGTCACTAGGTCTATTTGTGATCTTGATGTCTTGGTTTGTTTGGAACACAACCAATGCATGATTCTGCATGTTTTAGAGAATCTTAAGAGTTTTCAAACCTTTGATTGGGTTGGCAAAGCCTAGGATCAATAAAGTCTCTTTTGGTAGAAAATCAGGGAACTTGTCCCTAAGAGGGCATCTTGAATCAAGTTTGATTGTGTCTCAGAGTTGTTGAGAGTACATTGAAACCTTCTAATTCCTTTCTTTGCAGAGTTTACATATTAAACTATCAAAATCAGAACCTAATTGAATTGGTTGAGTCATTGAGCAACGGAGAAGTGGGTTGGGTATTGATCCATGTTTCCTTGCTGACCACTCTGCATCAAGTGGTATTAGAGCCTCAGTTAGTAGGTCCTTGAGTAGGGAGCAGAACTAGTTTACAAAATGCCTCCTAAGGGACAAATGGCTTGGGAGATGGAAGAGTTGAAACAAGAGTTGGAAAGGGAAAGAAGGGAGAAGAGAGAACTTGAAGCATCCAAAGAGAGGGAAGAAAGACAAATGAGAAGGGAGAGAATACAATTTATTGCAAGGATAGAAACATTGGAAAAGGAAAAACAAGAGATTGAGAGAAGGAATCATGTGGAGAATCATGAAGAAGAAGAAGTGGGAAATTCTAGTCAAGAGCATGAGACAGTAGATGACCTTGAAGAAAGAAGGTTTGTAAAGATAATAAAAGCAGTGCAAGGGAGTGGGATAAAGAATCATGTTGATTTGCCACTTTACCAGGGAAGAATGGATAGTGAAGAGGTACTAGGGTGGATTGAAGCCCTTGAAAACCATTTTGATCTTGAGGATGTTGAACCTGACAAGAAGGTGAAAATTGCTAAAGCAAGGTTGAGAGGTACAACATTAACATGGTGGACAAGTGTTCAAAGGGATAGAGAGGAAAGAGGTTTGAACAAAATTTCTGATTGGGATAGAATGAAAAAAATGATTAGGAGTCAATTTCTGCCCTCTGATTTAGCCATATAGATAAAGATGAAAAGAAACAATTTGAAACAAAAGGATATGGATGTGATGACATACACTGAGCAATTCCACACCCTGAGCATAAGGGGAGGAGTGGAGGATGAGGATGAAAAAGTTGCTAGATACATCAATGGTTTGAAATATAGCATCCAAGATGAGATTGGTTTAAATGTTCCAAGAACCATTGGTGAGTGTTTTCAACTTGCTGTCAGAGCAGAGGAGAAATTAAAGTGGAAGATTGATAGGCAGAGTAATCAGAGAGGAGGAGGTGCAATGAGAGGAAGAGGTGGCAGAAGTCAGCTTGATGTTTCAGCAAATCAGGATAAAGACAAAGGTAAAGAGGTTGTGAATGAAGCGAGAGGAAATTTCAGAGGAGGAAGGTCAGGAGGTAGAGGTCCTAGTGTATTCAATGGGACATGTTTTACTTGTGGAAAGGCAGGGCATCAATCATATCAATGTCCTGAGAAGATGAAAGATAAAAGAGTGCATTTGGTCCATGAAGATAATGAAGGACATGAAGAAGATGTGAGAAAAGTTCGTACTGCTGATCCCATTGTGGAAGGTGAGTTTTTAATGTTTAGAAGAGGACAGTCATCACAACAACAGCATAAGGAGATCAAACCATCATTATTCAGAACTAATTGCCTCAGTCATGGAAAGGTATGCAAACTAATAATTGATTCAGGTTCTTTTGATAATTTGGTATCATATGAAATGGTTAACAAACCAGGCTTGAAAAAATACCCCATAGAAAGACCCTATAAAGCTTCTTGGGTTGATGATGAGAGCATTGTGGTAAGGGAACAAGCAGTGATAGATTTTTCAATTGGACCATACAAAGATTAGGTTGTTTGTGATGTTATCCCAATGAGTTGTTGCCACATTATCCTTGGTAGGCCATGGCAAGCCTCAAGGAACACCATTCACTTTGGAGCATCCAATGTATACCTTGTGCATAAAGATGGAATAAAATTCAAACTAACACCATTGCCTAGTAAAAATGAAGAAAAGATAATTTGTTTTGGCAACAAATAATATGTTGAGTTGAAGGATCAGAAGCATAGAGGTCATGGAGTGGTTAACTTTTCCCTAGAGCCTTCTTGTTTGTTTGTGAAGAAGGAAGACATTCAAGGTACAGTTCAAAATTTTGTTTATAAGCAGGCAGCAGCAGTACATGGGACAGTGACAGAGAAAGGGGTGCAAATTGGCACAGTCTGGTGTCCAATAGAGTTGGAGATGAATAAGCAAGTACACAAGGTATTAAAGAGTGTAGGATAGGGTCAGACAAGTACTCAACAGTAGCAAAAGCAATCCTTTTTAGCAATGCATGTTGACTATCCTAAGACAGTAACCAGTCATGTTGCCTTTAAGGGTAACAAACACCAAGTTGTTTTTGCATCTAATGAATGTGTTGCGGGTATTCCTAATGTGCAGACTCAAGGCTTGAAGATGAAGACTAGATGAATGCCATCTCGAAGAATGGATGGTCAAAGCACAATTGTATTCAACTCTTGGGACAAGAGTCTTTTTCAAGGTGGGGTGTTTGATGCAGGGGCATCCTTGATGCAAGTCAAAGACCATGTGATTGAAGGAAGTTACCATGAAGCCAAGGAGTCATCCAATCCTATTGGAACAAGCACCTGATTTCTTAAGACTTTCATCATGTTACTTTGGAGCCTTGTGATGGACATTGAAGGCTTGGTAGATTAAAGGTTTTAAGATCTTTTATGATGTTTCAATTTGCATAGTATTTAAGTTCTTTTGTTTTAAATAATGGTTAAAGGATTGATTAAAATCTCCTTATAACCCATCCACATGTATGGACTAAGACCCCTTGGTATTCTTATAAACCTTGGGCATCTTTTGGGTCCTTGGATGAAATGGTGCATAGTAAGTGTCTATTAGGCATCCTTAGGTGTTTTTAGGAGTTTGAATATTAATAAGGTCTTTAAATTATTCTAAGCAACCTTTTAGCCTTTCTCGGCACAAGTATTTGCAAAGTTGTAATGCAACTTTTAAAAGTTGCTAAGCATTTTGTTTTTTTGAAGTAGTTGACCGGCTATAACCATCAAATGGTTAAGCCAATGAGTCTCAGAGCCTATTTAGGCTTCATCTGGTCGAAGAGATATGGGGGAATACATTTTGGTGAATTTTGCTTTCAAAATCAATAAAGATAAGACTGTTTCAGAGCCTTTTCTGTGCATTTCCTTTAAGCACTGTACAGTGTACGGATGTGAAAGGGAGGGTAGACAAGTTTGGAAGTTAGAGTATTTATATCTTATGCTTTGAGAGTTTATTTGGTAGATTCAAGACACCTTATATCAAAGTTATTCCTTTTTCTTATCTGCTGTTCTGTCAAACCCTCATTTTCAGGGTTATTGCATTCAAATGGCTTTAACTCACGAATAAACCATAGGATATCCTCTGTTCTTTGTAAAATGCAAGTTAAGGGGGTTTATTTTCATATTTTAAAAGCTTTGGAATAGGATGCTAAGCCAGAGAATTTCGAGAGCAAGCCCTAGGTCAAGAATCTCAATGTTCTTGACTAGGAGTTGATGGATTATGCAAGATCAGAAGATAGCGGCAAGTAAAGGACCTCAAACCTTGTTGAAACCAGATCTTTAGAGCATGGTGGACATCTTCAAACTCTGATATTGGTTTCATGCACCCATTTTCAATGCCTTGTTTTGGAACCCACACCTAAAGGCATGCATTAGGTTTGCAGACTCAATAAGGACATTGATATGCTGGAGTGGAGTCAGGGTCTAGGAGTTGGAGGATTGTTAGAACATCAAAAAGGGTACTCAGAAAACATATAAGTTCATAGGGTCCTTTGTCAAATTGAAGAGTTATTGCTGCAGAGCAGGTTTTGGAGACCTACTAGAGTCACTAGGTCTATTTGTGATCTTGATGTCTTGGTTTGTTTGGAACACAACCAATGCATGATTCTGCATGTTTTAGAGAATCTTAAGAGTTTTCAAACCTTTGATTGGGTTGGCAAAGCCTAGGATCAATAAAGTCTCTTTTGGTAGAAAATCAGGGAACTTGTCCCTAAGAGGGCATCTTGAATCAAGTTTGATTGTGTCTCAGAGTTGTTGAGAGTACATTGAAACCTTCTAATTCCTTTCTTTGCAGAGTTTACATATTAAACTATCAAAATCAGAACCTAATTGAATTGGTTGAGTCATTGAGCAACGGAGAAGTGGGTTGGGTATTGATCCATGTTTCCTTGCTGACCACTCTGCATCACCCAGGGTCGGATCCAGGAAAATAGCCTCCAAAACAAGACACTCCACTCTCTAAAATGAAGTCATACACATGGAAAAGCCTCTCCAAGTCATTAACCCACTTATGACTCACTCAAACCACCAAAAACAATGCTCCAACCACTCATAAATGACTTCCACTATCTAGGAGAAAGTCAAAAATGACTTCCCTATATTCTCCCCTACTGTCTGCAAACTAACTGCAACCTCCAAGAAGAAGTCCATGAGATCATCAAAGGTCATAAATTAGCCCTTATCCCTCCACAAATTATTACTATTGCATTTTCCCTAAAAGATTTCAATAATTAATAATTGATTTATAGAATTTATCAATTAATAATTATTAAATTACAAAAAAGAAAGAATAAAAAGCAATAATAATATGTTTATTTGTTTAATAATATATTAAGGAAATATATTATTACATTCTTAAATAAATACACATCAGCAAGGATGTTTTGAATGCCACCAAAATGACATTGCCAGCAGATTTCAAAAACCAATGAAATGATCAAAGGGTAATACATAACCCACCAACCATAAAATTGCATCATTCCACTTTTAGTTTCTTATCCATCTCTCATGCCTCTGAGCACCACCAAGGGAGGATTAATGACACTTCCTGGAGTTTCATGGAAGATTTGAAGCTTTTGTGTCAAGGTAAGCCATGTTTATTGTAGAAAAAAGAAAAGATACCCTTGTTCTCTTTGTCTTTGAGCTCTTAGTTTACAAGAAAATTTTGGGAATTAGTGCTCATTGTACAAGTCGTGACTTCCAGACTAAGCACTCGTGTATAAGACATTTGTTTTTATATAAAAAAAATATGGAAATGCTTGACATTGTTGTATCTATATGGGGCTTCAACACTTGCAAGGTGTGCACTGACTTGAATGTTCTTGATTAGGGTATGAAGACTTCTAAAACTTTAGTTGTGCTAATCATCTTCTCATAGATGTGATCTTCATAGTGAATACTTTGTTCATTCTCAAATGCCATGACTATAAATTTGATGCTTTATATTTTCGGTAGGGACTAATGTAAACCATGGCTTTGACTATGGTTTATTTTTTGTATTTTCCAGATTCATTTTTCCATTTTTAATACTGGTACTGGAGTTGTCATTGATTGTATTACCTCTTTTATAATGATTCTATACATGGTAGAGGTGTTTTTTGCTTCAATTATCATGGTTCTTCGACCTTGTTTTGTATCTCTATTCTTAAAAACAAAAATCATCATCTTTATCTGCATCTTATGACATGATGTTTACTTGTATTTTTTATCTGATGAATAAATTTTCATTTTCTATAAACACATTTGACATAAATCTAAACATCAATAGTATACTTGTTATATTATGTCATAATTTATTACAAATTGAAACAACTTTGGGATTTTGATGCTATTCAATGGACTCCCAACCTTCCCAAATGCTTGAAAATATTATTCATCTTTTAATCTTCTCAAAAAAATAGTGAAGTTATTGTTATAAATATGAGTACATCATGACATGTTATCTTATTTTTTCATTACTCTGATCCATGGTTGCTTCCTGCCATCCTATACACTATCCATAATTTCCATTGTTTCTAAGTGTTGTTCCTATTTGTTACAAAAAACTACTCGTTGTTCCTAAAAAATGAAGATTACTTTCGATATTGATGGGACTACCTTATAAAAAAAATTTGTGCCTTTACATTTATATTAATAGACCATATGTAATTTTTCTTGAGTACTCTTATTTTTCTATAGCTGGTATGATGTCTCCATGTTACTTGTCCAATGACATGTCATTTTCTCTTGTTTAGTTGGAATTTCCACACAAAACTGATGGCAACATACCTTGCTCATTATAAATATGATATATATTATACACCAATATTGTGTTATTATTGTTCAATTGACCTATTCAATATCCTTTGAAATGATCTAACTAAGGCTTAATATCTTGAAAAAATGAAGTTGATTCTGTTGGCAAATTTCCTATGTATATGTTGATCATTTTGTTCTTTTCGTGTATCTATCAAAACAATTGTTCTTTAATAACCCTTGGAGAAACATCTCTAGATTGTCCATTCACTAGTGCAACCATGACCTTCATATATTGAATTTGCAATTCTCTTGTTCACTGTAACTATAAGCCTCTGTACTTTATCCTCCTTTGACTTCTCCCTCTAACTACCTATCTCCTCTTTAGCCAAATGACATGTTTTTATCTTTTTCTAATATGCTTCTCATTTGTCTTTTCTAATCCATACCACCCTTAGCATAATTACAACCATGATTCTTGTAACATCTTAATATTTATTAGTCATTAATTTCTAATTGAATTATATGTTGTTGTTCAATAAACTATAAGGTTTCAATTACAAATTATTGTCCCTTAAATAGCTTAACAGTTTATTTGCTTTTAGTAATTTGCATCTGGATACAATAAAAGGTTTTGTTGATGTAATTAAATATTCCTAATTACACTTTACTTAATCTTACTTAGGATAATGCATTGCATCATAGTTTTTCATTGAGACACCTAGGAGTTTACACCTCAATTAAGCTCATGGTGTAGGAGAAATTCCACTTTAGGTGTGAGATCCACCTTTAGTGCACATATCACATTATCATCCTCATCATAACACATACTTCATTTCATAATGGAGGATGATCCACATTTGGTGGACATGTGATTACACCTTGCATAGGTGATAGCTTATGAGCTCCTTTTCATTCTCTCTTATCGCCTTTCCTATATAAGGAGGCCTATTATGTACATTTTATTCAATCATTCAATAAATTCAATCAAGTCCATTATCAATAATATCATTCTTTCATCTTAATGTAATTATCTTTTCAATCTCTTGTGGAAGTTATCTTCATCTTGCATTCAATCATGGGGGTGTTGTAGAGTCACCTAAAACTCTAACATGGTATCAGAGCTCTCAAAGTGTGAAGACCTTTTCTTAAGAATTGAACTCTTGGCTTGATCTGATTGTGAGTATAGAATTTTGCAATTTGGATAGCACCATTGTGTCTGGGAGGTTGTTTTGGTGAAAATTGATTATAAATTTTCCCATATTCGACAAAAGTCAAAATCAAGGCAAAAATTTTTTGCAAATCAAGTCATATGGCCTGATCTGCACCTCAGCAGCATGATTTGGTTAAAAAATTATTATTTTCATAGTTTTTTTCTTTCCTACAAAATTTTTAGGGTTGGTATGACCCCTATATTATTTTTTAGACTGGCCTAAGAGTGGTGTCATCAGTCTATTCCCAAGAACCCATCCTCGTTCAAGAGGTAGTCAAACCTCTTTCTAGCAGACCGAGAAACATTCTACTGGCATGTCACAACAGACTGACGACACAATAAATCTATGCCTTTGCTTCAGATTAACATATGTCGATCTTTTCTTATAAATGGGTCAAAACCATGTTCCACATTGCATGTGGGACTAAAGTAGCCAGCCACTACCCAAGCAACCCTCCTCCATGAGGAAACTTAGTCATGGCCTCTGCTCTGCTATGTCACCTCCATCGACCGACAATGGAGCCCAATCAACAACCAATCTGCCATGCAAACAACACCACACAAGCAAACTATGGACAAATCATAAAATGGCACATGGCATAGTTGTATCACCACATCAGCGTGTGCCCAATCATCGTATGAATGCCATGTCACCTATACAGTCAGACACTATCAGCATTTTGTATGGACACATTAGCACCAAGATGATTTTTTAACATGTCCTCATTTTCACAAGCTTAAATTTGACACTCGTCTGCACGTCATCTTAGGGTACCTAGCTCATTTTTTATGACGGTCATATGACTGTTAAATTTAACATGATGGTTTTCTAACGTCAGCACTAGTTTGAATTTTCCTCCCTTCACCATTAGAGTTTTTGGTTTTGCAGCCTAACTTCAAACCCTCATATCTTGCTCAATTTTGATCCCTTTTTCGAGTTTTTTTTATTTGTGGTAGAATTTCTTGAAGTTTCCAGTGGTGGAATTATTTTTGCATTTTGGTGGCTAGATTAATCATAAATTTTATATTTTCATGACTATTCCTATCTGTTCCTGATTTCTACAACTTCCAGGGCTTCGTTTGGGCACATATAGTAACATTTTGAGGTGATTTTTTTTTTAAAGTGCATGGTTTTTCATCTACTTTCCAGATCTGAAATCATATTTCATTGATTTGGCGTAGAAATATCATTTTCAAAAATAGGCTATTTTGGGGCTATATTTGCACTTGGTTAATCCTTGGATTTCAGTTTTCTGATTTGCATCAGTAATTTGAAGGAGTTATTAGTCATTATTTGATTTCATTATGGACTTTTCAAAGGTCAAAATCCTCACTCCATATAACTACCATGAATAGAAAGAATCTTTGGTTGATCACTTGTTAAGTATTGGATTTCTTAGAATGAATATTGGGAAGGATCAAGAACCAGCTAAAAGTGTTGCAGATTGGAGAAAATGGTTTGATCGAAGGGATAAAGCACTTGGCTCTCTTAGATCATCCATCTCTCATGATTTTCTCTTTCATATTGCATCTTGCACACATCCTCATGATTCTTGGGTAATCTTGGAGGGACTCTTTGGTAAACCTGATAGAATGAAAAAATTTAGATTAGAGAATGAGCTAATAGGTCTAAATCCTAGTTATTTTGACAATATTCAAGAATTTTTCTCTAAGTTCAATTCTATTAGATTGGAGCTTTCTACTTGTGGCATTACTAAAGGGGATGAACAATTGATATTTTCTATTCTTTCTAAGCTAGGTCCTAAATATTCATTCTTTGTTTCTACATTCTATGCTATTATGGATGCTCTTGGTAGTGCATACAAATTGCCTTCTCTTGATGAATTTTCAGCTCAACTCACAAGGGAACAAGAAAAGTTAGCACACATGGGTCAATTAAAGTCTTCAACACATCATGCATTGATTGCAAATGAATCCACTTCAAAGGCTTCTAATGGAAAAGGAAAGAAGCAACATAAGGATCCTAAGCCACATGAAAAAGGTAATGAATCTTCTTCACCAAATACTTTTGAATCCAAGTCCTCTTCAAGAGAGGAATCATCTAGAAGAAAGAGGGATAAATGTGCATATTGTACAAAGCTAGGACATGATGAGAATACATGTTTTCACAAGAAGATTGATGAGCTCACTCACATTCTTTAAAAAGAACAATATTAAGTTTCCCTCATTAGTGTCTGCTCCTTCTACACATTTGGAAGCTTCTACATCTCCATCATCATCCAAAGATAAAGGTAAAGGACAAGCACTTTTAGCTTCCACACATCCTGAGCAAGGCAAATGGCTTCTTGATTCAGGTGCATCACATCATATGGCATCTTCTATGGATATGTTTTCTTCTATTGAGCCTTGTAATTATTCTAATATATTGATGGGTAACAACACATACATGAGGGTTTTTGGGAAAGGTTCTATTCCTATGGGAGAGGGAACATTTAATGATGTTCTTTGTGTACCATCCTCGACCACTAATCTCATTTCTACTTACCAAATTACTCATGGGGCACAAGGTAAAATTGTTGATTTCACTTCTGATTATGTCTACATTAGGGACATAGAGACTAGAGATGTCATAGATATGGGAGTTGTTGATCATATATCATGCTTGTATTTGTTTCATATTTTGTTGATGATAATGATGATGGTATTCATGATTTACACACCCTATTACCAAGGGTGAATTATGTATGTGAGGATAAATTTGGACACTTGAATCATTTTGTTGTTGAGACAAGTTTTGAAATTCCTACTCTCCCACCTCTTGCTTCTTCAGATGTGGGCTCTACTATTTAGCAGGAAGATCATAATGCTTCAGATCTTGCAGAATGTGATGACTACTTGGATGCCTTTTCAATTTTTTTTGTTGATTCTCATAATGAATATTTGGGAGACATACAAGAGGGGTTTTCTCTTCTCTTTGATAATAGCATCACAATTGGAGGTACTTCTTCACCTTCTTTGGAGATTGGTATTCATGATTCTTCTTCTTCACTTGGTTTTTCACATGATGTCATAGATTATTTGAGCTTGGAGAGACCTATTTAGTCTTCAGAGATGCATACATGGAGACCTTCATCTTCTTCCTTCCATTTTTACATGGTTTGGATTCTTCATCATTTTATGTATCTATTTCTTCCTAAGGTGAGATATGTTTCTTGTAGGCATTGGTTAATATTTTATTTGCACATACTCTTCATCAACATTGAAGCTTCTTCATTATGGGGGGATATCATGTCTACAAATATCCTTCTTATGTGGGGATAATTCTTTGTATATACATCATGTATGTATTTCTTGGGGGGTCTTGAGTACTCCATCCATCCATACATCTTGTGTTTTCTTCTCTCTTTTTGGGGGAGGGTTTTTACCATGAGGTTTTCCCTCTTTCTCCACTTTATGAGAGTCTTCATTTCATGTATTACATTGCATATTGAACATGGGTACCTAACATGGCCTAGTTGCCAGGACTCATCTTTCATTGTGAGTTTAATTCCATTCCCCTAACTAGCACTTAAAAGGGGGGATGCTGGTTTAATTAAATATTCCTAATTACACTTTACTTAATCTTACTTAGGATAATGCATTGCATTGTAGTTTTTCATTGAGACTCCTAGGAGTTTGCACCTCAATTAAGCACATGGTGTAGGGGAAATTCCACTTTAAGTGTGAGATACACCTTTAGTGCATATATCACATTATCATCCTCATCATGACACATACTTTATTTCATAATGGAGGATGATCCACATTTGGTGGACATGTGATTACACCTTGCATAGGTGATAGATTATCAACTCCTTACCATTCTCTCTTATCGCATTTCCTATATAAGGAGGCCCATTATGTACATTTTATTCAAGAATTCAATCAATTCAATCAAGTCCATTATCAATAATATCATTCTTGCATCTTAATGCAACTATCTTTCAAATCTCTCATGAAAGTTATCTTGGTCTTGCATTCGATCCTGGTGGTGTTGTACACTCACCTAAAACTCTAACAGGCTTCGTGAATAGAATTTACATGTCCCTTTGATATTGTATTTACTTCTCATAATTGAATCATGCCTATCATTGGCATGCTAGTCTCAAACCCTTGTGGGAGCCACAATTATTTCCACATGTCAATGATAGGCAGATTGTTGCACAAGAGACAAACTAGTTAGAAAATAAATACGGGTTTGGATTTTGATAATATGGATGCATGTGTGGGGTATATTGATGAGGTAGGTTAGTCATTTCTTAGATTTTTTGGATCTAACTCCACTCTTATTTTCATTTTAAGGATTTGATGCTAGAGAGAGAAAATGGGAGCAACAGGGCATCAAAAGCATAAGTAGTTAAAACAAATAGCAACATCATCAGTCATTCAGGCAATGACTGGCCCCATCCTTCTCTTCATGCCTTATTTCCTCTTTTCACACATGTATTCATGTTTTTAAATTCAAGCATTGAATTTACTTTTCCTATCTAGTTTCATGGCTTGTGTGAAGCAATTTGAATACTTTAATGAATAAGGATTTACATTTTCATAAAAAGATATTTGATTATGTATCAATTTGTATTATGTTGTTCCTCGTTCCTTCATAAAATGTAATATTTATTCATAACTAGGATCAAAATAAAAGTTTTCAAACTATGGCATAAAATGCATGATATAATCTTGAAATGAATACCTCTTAGCAAATATGATCTACCTTATTTGAGCATGTACATGAAGAATTGGTAACATTTTGGCGACCTCTGATGGGTGGTTGTCTGCTAGAAACTTGACCAATAGCCTTGATACATCCATTGGGTTGAGTATGCTTGGAAATTATTTATTTCCAGCCGGGGATTAGGTTTAGGATTTACAGTAGTGCAACAACCCTTCTACATTATTATGAATCTTAGACTTGATTATTGACTTGAAAGTAAGGGTTGTCTAGTGTATTCAGTCCTTTGGATAAGATATGCATTATACACAATAAACTGAGATAACCTGGGAAATTAAATTATATTTCTAATCTAGTCATGTTTGGTTATGTTAGTTATGGGAAGGAAAATAATTCCTTCAATGCCTTTTTGATAGGCCATATATGTGAATATGCTTGACTAGGTAATATGACTAAAGCTTTGTAGAAATTCTCTTTGCAACTCACAAAATAGAAACTTTGAAACTCTTATTAAACACCAAAACTAAACAACAAACAAGAACTAGAACAACAACCAAGGGAAGACTATGCTGAAACAACATTTAGGGAAAACCAAAATAAACTACCACCTAAGTGTAGAAACAATTATTAAAAATAGGAAACCTAGACTAAAATATGTACAAAGAATAACCCTTTCAAACCTCAAAACAAGGCTTGAGGTGTATCCCATTGACTGGGATAGGAAGCACTTCACCTTTAGTTATGGCCAGTTGGAAATCATTATGTTGTTTGCACTCCATGATGATAAAAGGACTTGTCCACAAGTTTTCAAACTTGGTATGATGGTCTAACCTTCTCCTTAGTACATCTCATTTCAACACAAGATCTTCCACCATGAAATCCCTCAATCTAGTCTTCTTGTAAAATGTTCTCTTAGTTAGGATTTGCTAATATTCCATGTTTTGAATAGCTTTTTCCCTATTCTCTTCCAATTCCATCAGCTGAGTATATCTTAAGGCAAGTGGATCAGTCTTCTCAAATAAGACTGGCTGGCTAGCAATATCCAAGGTTGGTAACTCGATAGAAATAGGTAATTTTTCTTCCTTACCATACACTAGCATGTAAGGAAAGTTCCCAATCACCTTCTTAGGGGTAATTCTATCCACCTAAAGGATGGTCTTCAACTTAGCATGCCAATCCCTCTGATTACCTTGAAGTGTCCTTTTGATAATGTTAATCAGATCCTTATTTGTGGACTCTGCAAGTCCATTTCCCTAAGGATAGTAATTAGAGTTTGTATTCAAGTAAATCTCATTCCTCAATGCCCAATTAGAAACTTTCAAACCAAAAAATGTCAGGGCATTGTCATAAATTATAGAGTCTAGGACTCCAAACCTACAAACAATATCTTCATAAAAATTCAGCATTGTTATTTCATTAGCTTCCTTTAGAGGCAAAGCTTATGTCCATTGTGTAAAAGATTTTGTTGTTGTGATAATTCATCGATGGTCTACACTTGGAGGTGCATTGATTTCCCCTAAGAAGTCAATTCCTCACTTCATAAATGACTTCTCTATCTCAATCGATCACAATGGCAAGTCAACAAGATTTTCTTTGCCTGAAAACAAGGCACATTTGGTACATTTCCTAAAATATGTATGTGTATCCTTAAATAAATTAGGCCAATAATATCCTACTCTTAAAATCATGTATGTTGTTTTCCTTGCAGAATAATGACCTCCAGAAGGTCCATCATGGAACTCATACAGTATTTGATTGACTTGATCATTCTCAACACACCTAAGTAGCATTCCATTGTGATCCTTCCTATACAACACATTATCAATCAAGAAAAAAGGAATAGACTGAAGTCTAAAGTACTTTCTTTGATTCCTACGCATATTAGGTGGACATTCCCTATTTTTCAAGAGATGTGACGTCTCTTGTAACCTGCTAGTAGTTTCATTGTCTTCTATCCCAACATTAACCAGAGTTGACTCTCTTTCCTCCTCCATTTCTGAAACATCCTCTTTAGCCAAATGCTAGCACAAACCCTTTCCCCTCACCAAATTGCTGACCTAAACATCCATGTCATACTCCATAACTCTTGTGATCCACCCAGCCCATTTTTCATTTAGATATTTGCTAAGTAAAAACTCCTTCACATTGGGATGTGCCACTTGTAGATCAATTTTTTTATGGGATAAAAGATGTCTAAATTTATTCATACTTTTCACAACAGCCAGCACATGCTTTTATATAAAGTTATACATATGCTCATAGTCTTCTAGACCCTTGCTGAAAAAATAAATAGGCTGGTCCAACCCTTCTACATTTTTTTGCACCAAAATTGCAAAGATTACATCGAAGCTGTCAAAAGCATACAAGGTAAAATCCTTGTTGAAATCTGGGTTAACTAATGTCAGGGATGAAGCTAACGCCTCCTTGATCAAATGAAAATTATCCTTATCTTCTCAGGTCCATTTAAACTCTATATTCTTTTTCAACATAGTTGTAAGGGGATTTAACAAGGCTTCTATATTAAGAAAAAACCTCCTAACAAAGTTAATGCAACCAATGAAAATTTGAAGTCCCTTCTTATGCTGAGGCAAAGGAAACTCCAAAATGGTTGCAATTATTTTAGGATCCATAGTGATTCCTTCTTTAGATACTACATATCCCAATAGCTTGCCTTCATGAACAAAGAAAACACATTTCTTGGGGTTTAATAAAATACCAAACTCTTGATAACATTCAAAAATATGCCTCAAATGATCAATGTGATATATTTTATTTTTGGAGTAGATAGTGATATCATCAAGGTAAACTAAAACAAACTTATACATCAAATTACCAAAGGCCATGTCCATAGCCTTTTGAAAGGTTGCTCCAGCATTAGACAAACAAAATGGCAATTTCTTGTACGCCAGTGTGCCCCACTTTGTGGTGAATGCAGTCTTAAATTGATCTTCTTCTTTCACCAAGATCTGGTTATAACTAGAATATCGATCCAATAAACAAAAATGTTCAGTGTCTAACACACATTGAAGAATCTTCTCCATAGACGAAAGAGGGTTCATGTCCTTTAAGGAAGCTTTGTTCAAATCTCAGAATTCTACACACAATCTAAGCTCTCCATTTTTCTTCCTTGCGTGAACTAGATTTGCAACCCAACTAGTGTGCTCGATACAAAAGATAATCCCACTTTCTAGAATTCTAAAAACTTCCTTCTGCATTAATGGCTCCAATTTGGGATTAACTAGCCTCTATTTCTGCCTTACAAGTTTGGTTGCAAGTTCAAACTCTATTGTTTGTTGTGCAAGGTGTAGATCAAACCCCTTCAATTCCCCATACTCCCAAGAAAATACATCAATAAATTCTTAAAATAAATGCAAAAAGGACTTCTTTTCAATAGCAAAATTAATTCTTCTTATCTTGAGGCTTTTCTTGGGTGCAATTTCTAAGTCCTCGTAGTGATTATGTTGAGCCAACAAATTGGACTTATTACTTTTGGCCTGATCATCTGAGTTGAAAATACTTTCTAAGGTAACCAATCCCTTAGGCAACTTGTTGTTCTTCAATTGCAACACTTGGTCTTCATACTAATGTTTGACTCTTTCTTGGTTTGATGTTGAGAACACATCCTCTTCAAGAAAAAAATGCAAAATTTGTTCATCACTCTCAAAGACCTTCCAGTTAACATTATTATCAGGTATTGAAGGTCTGGTAATAACCTTGATGTGCTACTAATCACATCACTTATTTACATTGTTTGGAAATTCAAATTGAGCCCCCACAATTGCTAACTTGTCATCATGTTGATTCTTACTCCTTGGAATGGCTATAATGTTGAAGGCTTCAAACTCCTCAAGGAGATCCCAAATCTTATGCTTGTACAATTTAAGAGCTTCATTTTTAACATCATTCAGACCCCTAACCTGATTCAATATCAATTCACTATCCCCATGCACCTTTAGACACTTAATTCCATATTTCCATGCCCATTCAAGCCCTTGAATAAGGCCTTCATACTTTATTGTATTATTGGTGCACAAGAATCCAAATCTAAAAGCTACATAATATCTTTCATTTCTCGGGGAAACCAACATTGCACCCCCACTAGAACCATGCTTGCTCCTTGAGCCATCAAAATGTATTCCCAAACTTCACCCCACTGATCACAATCATTTTCTGGCCTCTTAACCAAATTAGGCATCACTAAATCTTCCTCTTGAAACATGTAGTTACCCATACTAGCATCCAATGCCAAGTCACTCTCAGCAATAAGCATATGGTCTGCTGCCCACTCATATAAAAGAATATTGATAGGAATATCATTAATAGCGGTATGAGGATCAAGGACAACAACATACTTATCTTGTTAAAAAATTAAACAATTGGCATTTATTACACTAGCTAAATACGGTTTTATGTTGTCTGTTACAAGCGACTTAGACTTAATAGTTACCTTGGTTCCATATCTAGTACAAAACAACATGTGAGACCAGTCGAATGAGAGGTATCCTCTTATTTTGGTTGTGAACTCTCTTGATAAGCATAACCCAAAATATGGGAGCAAATCTGCTACATAAATGTCTTGTAAAATCAAAAAATTGGGGCAAACATGTAGAGTTAAGCTAGCATCTTTGATAAGACCTATTGTACTAATAGATGATCCATCCATATGGACTACTCCTTTCTCTAAAGGATCATACTTCAAATCTAACTGATCAACTGCTTTCTTGGGAATCACATAACATAGCACCACTATCCACCATACAATTATGCACCAAATTGTTCCCAATGATCAATGAAACAAAGAACAGGGGAGGTCTCACGCTTTTACCTTGAGTCATATATTTTCCTTTGCTACTGAGATAAGCATATTTTCCTTGATCATCATTAGTCATCACAACTTTTGGGGAATCATGAGCAACTTTTTTAGGATTTGCATCTTCATACAATGCATTTTCTTAGCAAATCAGCATGTCCAAGATTAGATAAGGAATCCCACATGGTCATATTCATGTTCATCTTCTTCATATTGTCCACAATGTTGTAAGGCACAACTGAAAGTACCTTCTAGTGTACTTTGACAACATTCAACTCCATATTCTTGTGAGGTTGATCATTGGTTGGCAAATTTGAAGCTTTATTTGGCATATTTGGTATAGGTGTGGATTATGGCCCGACGATTGCAGGCCCCTTGTCTTTATCATCTATTTGATCCACTTCTAGAGCTCTTTTCTTTTCTTATGTATTGGCTGAAATTGTTGAATCACCATTCACACAACAAAACTCTTCACCTTGCCAATTTAGGAATATAGTCTCATTAGGATGTATATCTGATTTTTGTTCAAGTATGCTAGTAGGTACATCTGGTTGTGAACTTGTAGCATTTTGGACCATAAGTGCCTAATTAATTACCCCATTTGAACATGAAGCCTAGTTATGTGCTTGATTACATGGATAACACCATTCATATTATGTTGCAAGGTTATTCTGAGCTGGAACTATATCTCTTACTAGATTGACATCATTAAGAGGGGTTATATTATATGGTTAGAATGGTCTTTGGTTGACATTTTGCCTCTGATAAGAACCTTGATAGGGTTTCCTATTTTGTTGATACTGATATCCTTATCTTTGATAAGGTTGATTCACCCCTTGACTTTGTTGTTGGTTCTGCTATTGAAATTTTGGCCTTGGCACTCGGTAATGTTTCTTCATGTTGGTCAACTCATTCCCCATAGTCTGCAAAATACTTTCTATCTTCTATTGACTAGACTTGATCTCTTGCAGCTCACTTGACAACCCTGGAGTTGACACTTCATGACTTGAAGTAGTGGGTAATGGTGGAACAACAACTAAAGGGGCTAGATATGGCATTTGTAATGGCATGTTAGGTTGTATGTGAGGAAAATAGGGCATAGGAGGCCTAGGGGTTATTTTACCTACTTGAATTAGACTATTTTCTACCCTTATAGCTATACTGTAAACCTGAGGTAAAGAAGTACCCCCCATGGACTGTATCATGATTGATATATCACTATTTAAACTTCAAATAGTACAAGAATTCATAATCAGCGGAAGGCCTTACCATAGCAAGTATTCTATTCCAAGTCTTCTGAAAATGGATGTTGAAATCTGTCATTTTCTCCTATGGGGCTCTTTTTATATTTGTACACTGCTCTACCAAAGATAAGTGATCATATTTTTCCTTAAAAACTAGTAAATGCATCACCCAATTCATCCCATATTGAAATGGATGCTACTGGAAAACTTATGAACCATTCCAACACCTTCTTGAAAGATGCAACCAACAATCTCACAACTACATTTTCTTGCATTACATGATGCACATTGCAAAACACTGCTACATCTCTGATATGTTCAAAAGGTGTTATTTTCCCTTCTCCAATGAACTTTGGTAGTCCTTTTAAGGCCGCTAATGGAATATCATAATGTTGGGCCAGATTTAGGGGACTCCCCTGATTGAACGGTACAAAAGAAAATGCTCTTGGTATTGCCACTGAGCTGGAATGTATGGATATGCTTTTTGAAGAAGAAATTGAACTAGTTGTTATTGAACTTAAACTTGATGAAAGTACTCACACTTGATGAAAAAATACTTGCACTTGCAAAGGAAGCTCCCACTGCAGTGAAATTGCTACTTGTTAAAAAATTGAAAGTCCCAAAGGAAGAGGTAGAAAGCTCTGTTCTAAAGGTAGGTGATGTTGAGCACCTAACAAGAGGGTCTCTCCTTCTTTTGTATGAAAGAAATGCCTTGTCACTAACATAAGGTGGTGATAACTGAACTCTGGGGAAGGAACCATCCTTCTGAGTTCTCTCCATCTTCTTCTTGGAGGAGATAACTGTAGAAACTTCATATATTTTGAACATTTGGTTTCTATTCTTCTCATATAAATGAATGCATTGATCCATTTTCTCCACACAAATTCACCATATATGCTAAAAAACAACAACCTTTGAAAGGCTATTAGCTCACTGTTAGCACATCAAAATAGAAAAACTTAATAAAATCAATTCTGACTCTGTCCCACCGGGTGTGCCAAAACTGTTAGTTACCAAAAGTTGCACCCAATTATGCACTACACACATCCAACAATTTTGGTAAAACATTGGATTCACTTCTATGTGGGACACTTGGAAAGAAGTGAAAACTCTGGGTTCTAGGTCAGCTCCTACTTGGATAAGAACCCGAACACACTTAAACCATCCTCAAGACTTGAAGGGAAAGGGGTAGAGGTATATTTAAAAGGGTAAAATTTGCACATAAGACAAAATGGGTACTAAAACTTATCAAGGTAATACACCAAAATTATGATAATATCTTGATTCAACAACACATAACAGTGAAAGCTGACAACACTAAGCACATAATAAGTAGCTGCATAAAAATATTTCACAAACATGTAGTAAACTAGTTTTAGAACTTTGAATTAGTAGGAAATTAATATCTTCACAACTAACCAAGCTTGAACTAAGTAAAAATTCACAATCTATAACCTATTCAACTACAACATCCTCACTCAAGATACAATCCCAAGACATAACATGTAGGATCATTGGAAATCTCAACATGAAACATCAAGTTGAAAGAAAAGAAGCATACAAAAATGAACTCCAAAGTTGGTCCCAAAATTTGTTGTATTATCAAAAAAAATTGTAAGGATGTCCTCAAAACATCATGAGTTACAACTACAAAAAACTCTGGTCCTCAAAGTCTCCACAATTTTATGTATATATAAAATGAAGAAGAACTACTAGAAAAATGAGCTTCAAAACTTAGAAGTACAACTCTCAACCACCCAAGGTCGGATCCATGAAAATAGCCTCCAAAATAGGACACTTTGCTCTCTAAAATGAAGTCATACACATGGAAAAGTCTATCCAAGTCATTAACCCACTTATGATTCACTCAAACCACCAAAAATAATGCTCCAACCACTCATAAATAACTTCCAGTATCTAGGAGAAATTCAAAAATGACTTCTCTATATTCTCTACTAGTGTCTGCAAACTAACTGCAACTTCCAAGAAGAAGTCCACAAGATCATCAAAGGTCATAAATTATCCCTTATCCCTCCACAAGTTATTACTATTGCATTTTTCCTAAAATATTTTAATAATTAATAATTGATTTATAGAATTTATCAATTAATAATTATTAAATTACAAAAAAGAAAGAATGGAAAGCAATAATAATATGTTTATTTATTTAATAATATAATAATATATTAGGGAAATATATTATTACATTCTTAAATAAATACACATTAGCAAGGATGTTTTGAATGCCACCAAAATGACATTGCTAGCGGATTTCAAAAAATAATGAAATGATCAAAGGGCAATACACAACCCACCAACCCTAAAATTGCATCATTCTGCTTTTAGTTTCTTATCCATCTCCCATGCCTCTGAGCACCGCCGAGGGAGGATTAATGACACTTCCTAGAGTTTCATGGAAATTTTGAAGCTTTTGTGTCAAGGTAAGCCCTCTTTATTGCAAAAAAAAGAAAAGCTACCCTTGTTCGCTTTGTCTTTGAGCTCTCTAATTACCAGCAAATTTTGGGAATTCACACTCATTGTACATGTCGTGACTTCCAGACTAAGCACTCATTTATCATACATTTGTTTTTATATTAAAAAAATGTGGAAATGCTTGACAGTGTTGTATCTATATGGGGCTTCAACACTTGCAAGGTCTTCCATGACTTGAATGTTCTTGATTAGGGTATGAAGACTTCTAAAACTTTAGTTGTGCTAATCATTTTCTCATAGCTGCAATCTTTGTAGTGAATACTATGTTCATTCTCAAACACCATGAGTGGAAATTTGATGCTTTATATTTTCGGTAGGGACTGATGTAAACCATGGCTTTGACCACGGTTTCTTTTTTGTATTTTCCAGATTCATTTTTTTATTTTTAATACTGGTGTTGGAGTTGTCTTTGATTGTATTGCCGCTTTTATAATGATTCTATATAGGGTAGAGATGTTTGTTGCTTCAATTATCATGGTTCTTCAACCTTATTTTGTATCTTTCTTGTTGAAAACAAAAATCATCATCTTTATCTGCATCTTATGACATGATGTTTACCTATTGTAATAGATAAAAGTGTGTGTGTTCGCCAAAATGTAAGATGTAAAAATGTAATGGAAAATATTGTGGACATACAAACTCAATAAAATAGGAATACTTATCTTGAAAAGAGGCTGATGCAGAAATCACTATTTTATGATGTCTGTGTTCAGTTTCGGGGAATTCTGCAACCTGATTTGGCCTAGAAATGCAGAGACGGAGAAAACCCAGAAAATTTTTTTCTTTCAAAGAAAGTTCATCTTTGACCTCATGATCAGGATAAGATCTTACCTCGGGGTACAATCTTGACCCCCACTGAAAGTTGTCCTTGACGTGAAACAGCTCTGAAGGAAATTTTGTTCGCGAATCTCAGAAGTTTTCTGAAAAGAGTACTCAAATCTAAACTGCAATTTTCTGTCCCGCACCTGTACCTACAAGAAAAAGAGGGTTTTTTGTTGGGATGAGGGGTTTGCCTTAGTCAAACCCTAGTTTGGAATCAACCTTAATAATGAAATTGAAATAGAGAATGCTAGCAAGTAGTAGAAGTAGATCTAACAACGAAGCTATAATATTCAATAAATATGCAATTTTATTTGAAATGTAAACAAGTATATTGATATGAAAGTTTGCACTCAACACTAAAAACCATAAATGTAAATCAAAACCTCCATGATTGTATGCTTGGAATCCACCTTGAGGGAAGAATGAATGGATCTTGAAGATGAACAAAATTATCTTGAAGGAAGATCACACCACTGTGATGGATAGATCTAGGGTTTGAATGATGAATCTTGAATGCTTGAACCAAATCCCTTCAAAGACTTGAATTCTTGAATCCTTGATCTTGAATGCTTGAATGTAGATGAATGTTTCCTTGATTGAGAATGCTTGAGAGATCATAGATGGCCAAAAGAGATGATATGAAAAGATGGAGAAAATGAGAGAGGAAGGCTTCCTTTTGTACTAGTCTAGGGCAAAAACTTCTAGAGAGGCCAACATAGGAGAATTAAATTCCTATTAAGCCTTAACCCCTAGAAATGGACCTAGATTAAATATAATTTAAGAGTTTACCATTCCGAAATCTGAAACAGCCGACACGAAAGCGGGAAAACAAATCTTTCTAAAACCCGACATCTAGAAATCATGGAATCTTGAAATTTGGACCTTGGGTCAAGGTCAAGGTTGACTTTGACCTAGGATAGAGTCGAGTTTGACCTTGACCTAGAAGGTCAAACTTGACCTTGAAGTCAAAGATTTCAGGATCTCAGTCCAGAATGCCAGAAAAGTGCAGAAAGAGGGTGGAAAAAGGGATAGAGTGAGGAGAAAAGCCAGATTCAAGCTAGGGACCTACCTGAGGTGTTTAACATGACCCCACACCACCTACTTGGAGGGATAAACATTCTTAACATGGAAGTGCTTCCATTTTAAGATGATACACCTATATTTTTGATCTGATGAATAAATTTCCATTTTCTATAAACACATTTGACACAAATCTGAACATCAATAGTATACTTGTCAGATTATGTCATAATTTGTTACAAACTGAAACAACTTTGGGATTTTGATGCTATTCAATGGACTCCCAACCTTCTCAAATGCTTGAAAACATTATTCATCCCTTTAATCTTCTCAACAAAATAGTCAAGTTACTATTATAAATCTGATTGCATCATGACATTTTATCTTGTTTTTTTATTACTGTAATCCATGGTTGCTCCTTTCCATCCTTTACACTGTCCATAATTTCCATTGTTTCTAAGTGTTGTTGCTATTTGTTGCAAAAAAATGCTCTTTGTTCCTCAATAATGAAGATTACTTTGGATATTGATGGGACTGCCTTATAGACTCTGGTGTGCCTTTACATTTATATTAATAGACCAAATGTGACTATTCTTGAGTACTCTTATTTTTCTACAATTGGTATGATATCTCAATGTTACTTATCCAATGACATGTTGTTTGCTCTTGTTTAGTTGGCATTGCCACACAAAATTGATGGCAACATACCTTGCTCATTATACATATGATATATATTATACACCTAGATTTTGTTGTTATCATTCAATTGACCTAGTCAATATCCTTTGAAATGATCTGGCTAAGGCTCAATGTCTTCAAAAATGAATTTGATTCTATTGGTGAATGTCCTATTTATATGTTGATCATTTTGTTCTTTCCATGTATCTATCACAACACTTGTTCTTTAATAACCCTTGGAGAAACATCTCCAAGTTGTCCATTTACTAGTGCAACCATGACCTTCACATATTAAATTTGCAATTCTCTTGTTCACTGTAGCTATAAGCCTTTTTACTCTATCCTCCTTTGACTTCTTCTCCCTCTGACTGTTTATCTCCTATTTAGCCAAATGACATGTTTTTTCTCATTTTCCAATATGTTGCTCATTTGTCTACTTTATTCCTTACCACCCTCAACATAATTGCAACCATGATTCGTATAACATCTTAATAGTGATTAGCCATTAATTTCTAATTGAATTATATGTTATTTTTCAATAAACTATAAGGTTTCAATTACAAAGTATGGGCTTGTAAACAACTTATCAGTTTATTTTCTTTTAGTAATCTACGTCTGGATACAATAAAAGGTTCCATGAATAGAATTTATGTCCCTTTGATATTGTGTTTACTTATCATAACTAGATCACGCCTATCACTGACATGTTGGGCTCAAACCCTTGTGGGAGCCACAATTGCGTCCACATGTCAATGATAGGAAGATTGTTGCACATGAGACAAACTAGCTAGAAAGTAAATACGGGTTTGGATTTTGATAATATGAATGCATGTGTTAGGTATATTGATGAGGTAGGTTAGTCTTTGCTTAGATATTTTGGATCTAACTCCACTCTTGTTGTCATTTTTAGGATTTGATGCTAAGAGAGAGAATGGGAGCAGCAAGGCATCAGAGGCATAAGTAGTAAAAATATAGCAACATCGCCAGTCATTCAGACAGTGACTGGCCCCATTCTTCTCTTCATGCCTTATTTCCTCTTTTCACACATGTATTCATGTTATTAAATTCAAGCATTGAATTTACTTTTCTTAGCTAGTTTCACGGCTTATTTGAATCAATTTGAATACTTTAATGAATGAGGATTTTTATTTTCAAAAAAGATATTTGATGTTGTATCAGTTCATATTATGTTGTTGTTTGAATCACATTAGTTTTGGTTTATACAAGGCTTTTCCTTTCAATTTAAAGAGTAGTTTCATTGCATATCGATTATATTATTTGTTACACCAAAAGGTGCAAAATTAAAATGCTAACAAAATGACGTTCAATATAAGATGTTCAACTTACACTTATACATGATATACACAAACATAAACTTATATTTACTATTACACCATATTTTCAACTCAAGCATGAAACATTTAACATCACTTGGCACAAATAACACTTTCATTCCAAACTAAGAGCATTTATGACTTGACATAAAAATATTAGGTTGATGTGAAGGAAAGGAAGCAATATTCTAACCACGAGTGGTTATGCCTTAGTGGTGGTCATTTGCATATGGTTTACACAAGGTTCATGACCTCTCTTTAATGAGTATTGGGGACTAGGTGGCTTGACATGTCTAAACCTATGATCTTTGCACTCAAACATGTCAAATACATGATGCAAGCAAATAATTGCCCAAAATACAAGAAATGAAATGAAATATAAAATTCTAAGTATTCAATGTCTATCACCACCAAACAAATAATTATCCAAAACTACATTGTTAAAAGTCATAATATTTTAATTATAAAAAATAAGAAATATAAAACAGATGTTTTAAAAAACAAACATAAAGTTATCACGAGACTAGACAAATAGTACTACAAAATCATCACAAGGAAGGAGGTTGGCCCTTGAGCCTCAATATAGGAGAATTATGAGGTTAACAGAAACAATAGAAGTAAGGCCATAATAATATCAAATTTGAGAAATCAACATACTCTCATATTTTTGGACATTTAAGAACTGTGGATTTGAATAGAATATTGGTAGGAAAGATCTCCCTATAAAAACCTAATGGAGACTAAAACCCAGATATAGAGATGAGAATTAAAAATATCCTAAAATGGATGTACGGATTGCCTTAGTGAAGATATGAGAATTTCATTATCTATCCATGTATTGCTCTGTTGGTGCCGTCATTTTTGCTGGTTCATCCCCTGCACATAACGGCTATCTTAACTTAAATCCATTAAGAACATTTGAAGCTAATCAACATCAATAGTATCAAGTGAATCGATTAGTACCACCTCTTGAGTTCTAACTGTATTTATGTATGAGCATCACCCATCATCTGATTCAAAACCATGTTTACAACTTCCTTGATTTGTTAAGCGCAAATATATTGTCCTATTCTCGCATTGAAATCAAAATGTCTCAAGGTTTACACATGTTACTGAAGAGATCTGAACAATCATAAAGCAAACAGAATTGATTTATGTCTACTTTCATATGCACTTGGAACTCGTTTTTCTTTCACCAAAAATTGGTAGAAATCAGTAAGGAAAGGGCCACTCTCCGCCATAAGATAACCTCATGCTTCAACATAATGAGAATATTATTTTGATACTTTCTAATCATTCCTTTAATTCAAAACAAGTTTGTCCCGAAAAAATCAGTAAACTTAAACAGGCATGAATATTTGGATGGATCTTAAGAAAGAATTGGCTAGCATTCAAGAAATCTACAAAAATATATATAATCACACGGGCAGACATCAATCGTTGCTGCAAGATAGCGTTAGTTCTTAAACAAATTGAAAATATCTGTTCATTATCCTGTTATCATTCCTCTAATACAATACATTGTACAAGGTCCAATGAAACAAGTGAAAATAGGATAGACCTTAAGAAAGCATTTAGGATTCAAGCAACCTTCAAAAAGCCAAAACTTGTTACAGCAATGTATGATATAGTTATTCCACACCATGACAAAAGTAAAAGGTCACATTAGGAATAAAACAGCTTTATTGAAAGACCCATTATAATATCTTAAGCTAGCAATGGCCGAAGTTTTAATGTATGATGCATGGATATTGCAATAGGCTGATATTTCATATGCTAGAGATAAAATTAAATAAATGAATCATATTCCCTAGCCATAGAACCTAAGTATTAAAAAAATTAAAAAATTGTCTGAACCTTAAACACATGCTAAAGCCAGACCAATGAACCCGCATGCAGATGACGAAGAATGATACCATCAAAATGCTCAAATCGACACCTAAACATCTAACTTATGTTTAGCAAAACAAAAATTCCTGTAAAATAATTTCGGCCACAATCTGACAAGGTTTGTACACGGAAGTAAAAATACGCATCTGCATTTGATTCATATCCAGATATACATTTGTATGTCTATGTGGTAAAGTTATCATCTTCGAATGACCATCTAACTGTCACACAGAAGGCGAATATACCTGCATCCTCACGAGCTGTAATTTCATTCCACTCTTGAACAAGAGCACAAGGAAAGCATAAAGCATGTGCCCAATAGTCATCACATGATCCTCCCTGCAGAACAGGTCATTTCTATCTTTATCAGTGAATTAGAATGCAAAATATTTTGGGTTAAACTGTGCGTGCTTAAAGAGAATGTCATACTTGAGCATGGTCCCTAGTAAAGCAAGGGTAATACTAGCAACATGCCTATTCTGAAGACTAAAGAGGATTTATTAGCAATTTGTGGTGATCAAATAATATTTCAAATTAAGTAAAATGTCTAACAAAAATGAATTTTCTTAATGCCTATGTTCAACATAGATCGAACCTCCAAAATGCTATGTTACCAAATTCTTTTCTAGCAACCCCAAAGTCTGGTCCAGTTTTTGCAGAAGTCTGGTCCTTATCGTATTCTTGCAAAAGTCTTCCACAGACCTTAAAAGTCTGTCAGATGAATCCATCACGAATTTTGCCATTTTTATGGGGAATTTGCAAATCTGCAGCAGGACCCAGGTCGAATTTGGCCAAAAAATGGATTTTTTAACTTTTTTAAAGTTTCTTTTTTTTGGTCTATTTTAGTCAATCCAACTCTCCAACCCTAAAATAAGCCACTAAAAAGGTCAAAAAGGTAAAAGAAAAGTCATTTGAACTAAAACATTAACATATATGGTGGTGTGTTTTGCTATGTTGCTTTACTATTAGCATAGTGATATATGAACTTATTTTGTGCTGCATATATATACATATACATACACATACACATACACATACACATACACAGACATATTTAAAAAATACATGTCTTGGTATGAACAAGCCCAAAATGCATTTGAACCCACCCCAAAAAATTTGAATGAATTTTGAATCTGAATCTCGAACTCACATCTGAACCTGAATCCAAATGAGCAACTTAGCCAAAAATGTGTTAAAATTTAGATATAGCAACATATATTCTTAAAAAATAGAAAGAAAATTCAGATGATTTTCTTTCTAAATGTAACCACAGTAAATCTTCTCTCAATCTACAGATTTCAACATTCAAATTTTATGATCCAAATCTCTTTCATAAATCAGTCTTTGAGTAAACGCAACCATGCAATTTCTAGCAAGAACAAAATTTATTAATGACTATGCTTAAAATGGATCAAAACACCAATAATTGTTGAATTTTAAACATAGCAATGTATATTTTCCAAAAGTGGAAAGAGAATTATTTTAAATTTCTTTATTAATGTACCAACAAAAAATCTTCTCTATACTTGGTTATAGTTAAGTTTCCCCTGATCACAGAATAAGATACATGCTTCGAATGCAACCATAGATTTTTTAAGTTAATATAAGGGGCAAGAATCCATGTACCTCATTTACTAATAAAAAATTAAGAAAATCTCTAAAACTAAAAAAATTCACTTTCAAATTGTAAATGATAAAATTCTATTTCATAAATCAAGTCTGAGTAAATCTATTCATGTCATATCTAGCAATATCTAGCAAGAAGAAATTTTCTTGAATGACTGTTTAAAAAAGAATGAACTCCAAAAAAATCTTAAATCGTAAACATAGCAATGCATGCTTCTAAAAACTATTTGAATTTTCTTTACTAATATGGCAAATTTAAAAACATAATGAGACGAATCTGTTTAATAAATCTACGGAAAATCTTTAACAGATAATGCCACAATTAATTAAAAACAACAATCTTTTGAGTAATTCTGCAGACTTCGCAGGAACTTTGGTTGATGATAAGAAATAATTTACTCGTGAAAAATAAAATGGAATGATCAGAAGTCAGAACGCAGCTACATAAGTCTTAGAGAATCTTGCACATGCCTTAGTAGAAATTTGTGCTACATGCGTAAGCTCCAACATCATGTGTACCTTGCATACGAGTCACTGCATCAATGCATGCACCACAGATGACTCCATGCACCACCTGGCAGTCATTGCACAATCAGCAATCCTACATGTAGAGCCTCCACGTAAAGTCTCTTCTTTAGAACATAGGATTGGAACACCAACCATCAGGGAACACAAGGTTGTCAAGCAATTGGAAGTTCAAGCTGTTCGGAACATGAACTGTTTCAACCTACATCCCATGGTGTTTCGGGGACGGGATTGGACAAAGGGACAGCAAGGTATGCATTTCTGGGACATTTTCTAGAGGGCCAAAAATAGAGGATGGCAGGGACGACAGTATATAGAGAGATGTCAATAACTGATAACAATAATATTAATATGTAAATAAATCATGATGGAAGTAGTATAACAACAATATAAATTTCAATAAAGCATAATAACAGCAGTTTCAAAAATCAAAAAATCATGGTCTATCAATATCCTAAAGTCTCAAACATGTATCCAAAAGTTTAAAACATCAAAATACAATAGGCTACAAAACTAAGCCTCATTCAGACTATCAATATCCAAAGACTCTACGAAACTAAGCCTCATTCAGACTATCAATATCCAAAGACTCAAAACCCTCTCATGAGTAACTATCACCCTTTGGCAGAAGTGGATCATCTAATGGTAGCCACTATAGTTACTGCCAAATAGTGAATATTTTCGGAGTAAATAAAGTACAATCTGTGATGTCATCTTTCCAGAAGTAGAGACATCCAAACCAATAAACAAACAAGAGCTGTGCACAGTAGGAGTCCCTACCTTATGTTATGAAATAAGGTCTTATGTTTAGGTAATAAATTTTCAAGTGCTATTTGAAATCAATGTATCAATAAATTGACTAAGACTTTGCACTAGACATGCAGCGAGGATGAATGAATTTGAAATCTAGATTTTATTAATTTTAATAATTTACAAAGGTTGATGGTTTTATCATAGCAAAAAGTATAGTTTTCTTACATCTTTAGCTGTATGATGATTGAATTTTATTGCTTGGTGGTTGTTGGTTGAATGGTTAAGTACAAATATGAGGATTGAAGAAATTATTTAAATCTTAGAGTTGTTATTAAAGAGAACTTTGTTTTTCTTTATAAAATATAATTATGTATGAGTTCCTTTTGTATTGAAAGCAAATATATTGTTGAAGTTTATTTTTAGGTCATTGCTTAGCATGAACTTATATTTATTTGCAAATGCAAAGGAGCATCTATATTTGAAGTTTTAGGTAAGAAGTGTTAATATTTGTAATTTGTTTATGCATGGGATGTTTTCATTTACACTTCAAAAGTGGCGTTGAGTTTTTTTAATGCGATGTGCCAAGTGTTGATAGTTGTTCCTGTAATTTTGCATGACATATGATCCACATAGTTAGCTTCATTGGGTAAAAATATTATTTTATTTAAATGATTTTTAATTTTTACTATATTATTTTTCTAGATAATTTTAATATTTAATATTTTATTTATGAAAAATATGAAAATTTATATATTTTAAAGATAATATATTATATTTTTAATGTTTGCATTTTAATTTTTTAAACATATTTTAATAATTTATGATCATATTATTAAACAAATTTATTTTTAATTTTTAAAAATATTATTATTATATAGTAAATTGAATTGATAATTTTATTTAAATATATATTGTAAATTTAGTTATCTTTATTTTGTCACAAATAGATTCCTTGGAAGATTTAAGTAACTGTTTCTATAAATAACAATATGCACTATATGCAAAGTAAATATACAATTAAATAATGAATATAAATAAATGTAATGCATAATATTATATATTTATTATATTTTTATGTTAATTTAATTCTAATAATTATATTTGTATTAAATAATTTTTATTGGAAAATGTGATATATAACAAGAATGTAATTTATGTATAGATTGGGAATGAATGATATTTTCATAGTAAATGGTAGGTTTGTTCTTAGATCTTAATAATCGATGTTTGTGGTGGGAATAGTTTTATCTAAGTGTGTATGTTCTTAAATGTTTATGATAAATATATAAAATAGAATCTATAAATTTTAGAAATTTGTTTAGTAAATTAAAAAAGTTTGTAGATATTATATTAGTATAGACAAAAATTTCTAATTTATGATATTAGTATATGTTTCTATATTTTTTATTTAGAATCTTTTCTAAATAGAATATATAAATTTTCGAAATTTGAAATTTTTGTAGATATTATTAATTTATAATTGTTTTCTAATTTTATTTTTTTAGCACAAATAAAAGTTTCTATGTATTATTAATTTAGAATCTTTTAAATTTAAAAGAACTTAATATAAATTATTCACAAATTTCTTTTTAACAATCAATATTTTTCATAGAACATAAAATGAAAGACATTAAACTAACCAAACCATCATAGAAAAATTATATGGTAGGTGACCATCAAATTCTAAGCCTCAAGATATTCATGACGTCAATAATTAGTCAACAAAAATGAATTTGATAAATACAAAAATAAATTTGATAAATAAATATACACACGAAAAGAAAAATCTACGTAATAAAAAATAGCCTCTACATACATAATCAACAATAGATAGTAATGTATATATAAACCATAGACAATATAGATGAGGAATACATAAAAGAAAACCATCTCCAAAATGACAATAAAACAATTTTAAAACAGTGGTTAAAATTATTGATCTTTTATTATTAGGCTAAGTTACACATCTGTTTCACTTCTAATTTCCTAATTTTCTGAAGTATTGGCACTGCTTTTACCATGTGAGGTGCTAAATTTTCAAATTGCTTTACAGAAACGTGGAGGAAAAAATAGCATAAACTTCTATCTTCAGCTCGTAAATTTATAGCTGAAATATTGGAAATAAAAGGATACAAAAAAGTGAGCAGCAAATAAATGTTTTCAAAACAACATTAGGTATTAGTAAAGAGAGACTCTATTGCAGTGGTGAATAAGAAATATTACTGATTGTGACAAAACCAACTTTTAAGAAATCTTTAAATTTGTTTAGAATAGAATCTTGAACATTTATTTACATGAATTTCTGAACAGCAAAAAACTATTTTATAAATTGTCAAAAGATTTAAATCAATACTGATGAGAAAAAATAATTCAAATTTTAGACACATTTACAATGATGTTGGTAAGAGAAATGCACTTAAAATCACAGTATCCAATTCTTCTAATTGATCTGATACAGGTATAAAATCTATTGCTAAAGTTATCCTGTGTTGTCTTTCTTTATAGGTTTAATGTCTATAAGTGCTATAACAAATCTTTTTACCTTTCTTGGTATATGATGTCCTGGTTTTGTGGGCTGTAACAATATATGATCTAAATAGTTTTGAATATGAGAGGGCTTGGAACAAATATCAGTTAACTAGTGTTTTCCTGATATCAGAATGAAAAGGCTTAGAGTACATTATAGTGCCATTACTTGAGACTGAATAGCACTAGATTAAGCAAGAATTACAAATGAGTATGGTTTGTAGAGATCTAGGATTCACGACAGGCTATAAGAAATCATTAAAAACAACATCTTGATAAAGGGCTACGAATTAAACAAATGACAAAATAGCTAAGCATCAATCAGAACATGGTTCATATTTTTGTGTTAACTTTTTGTGGGGTTCCTGATATTTTCAAAAATCTTTGCTGATGGGTTTTTTGTATTTCATTTTGATGGAGGTTGTTATGCCATTATCGAGTTTGTTTTACTATCCGATATAAGAGAATGAATGATTGATACCTCTTCAGCTAAAGAGCCAAGGACTAGGGGATATCAATTCTGCTGAAATTGCCCAGGACAAGATCTCATCCCTCATATCATACCTCTGGCGGTTCAAACATTAGTTGATGGCATAATTAAGGAATATATCATCACCTTGCAACTGATTGTGCTCAACTATTTGAACTACAACACTTTTGATGGGTTTTCTGTTCTTTCAAACCCATGGATGTAATAAACACTTGGATAGAGGTTCATATATTATTCAATCTCTACCATATATTTTTGTAGTCCATTATGAATCCTTCCTTTTAAGTAATTTCACTGAACAAATTTTGGGCATCTGTACTTCCCTATACAATGTATTGATGCCCAACCCAATGAAAGTAGGCTGGTGTGATCCACCCCAGATATAATTCGACCATTTAATATATTTTTTTGGCAATATTGTCAATAAGGTCTTATGTTTATTGTGAATGAAAACAATTAAGTTAAATAAGAAAACAAACTCTGAACAAGAGACATTTTTAAAATAACATAAACATGAGCCATATTAACACAAACATAAACTGCACATTGTGCAAGCAGATTTGCTTACACCTCTCTTCAAATGATAAACACATCTAGCCATTCTTCTAAATAAGAATATCTAAAAGAAAGAGATGGAAATGAACTATAGAGATAGGTATTCTCTGAATATAAAATAAGTATCCAAAAAGTTGCGCTGCACATCATCCGTACAATTTTACACTGAAGTCCAATTTGATCAACACGATTGTTCTAGTAATGGGCTTACTAAATGATTCCTTCCTGAGTTATTCCTAGAGACTCTTGTTCCAAGCTCACAAAGCAACCTCTGAGATGAACAAATCCCCCAAACAATTCTATCTTTGAGGGCCCAAGGATTGAGGAAAACTTTCCTCACCCAATGATAAAAGTAGAGAACATTCCAGGGTATCTTGGTGATGCAAGGTTGAACATGTCAGGAAATCTGACTAGATCTTCTCTATCTAAGAAGCTGGATGATCTCTCTAAAGAAGAAGAAATTATACAGAAAATTTTAAAAGCTGCACAGACATCATAGAATTGTAACTCTCATCTGGGACATTCATTCTCAGTTGATGGTTTTGCTGATAGCCTAATAAGAGAATCTGTACTTTTTGAATCATATACCGTGTATGGGGAATAATTATTAAATTTTTAAGGTGGAGGAGCTGGATGGATCACCTTGTGAGGACAAATATGTGAGGACAACTATCTTCAGGAGGGTTCTTTATCTTCAACTTGGAACACTTATCCAAAGATTTTATCTGGGCAAGTTCAAGCAGAGGTAGAAGACAATGGGTCAGTAGCTTTGCAAAGGGAAATGATCAATTTATGCAGATGGCAGTATAAATATTCATGGGCATTATCAAATTCATTGGACTTTTCAGAGATGGTAGACTATTTCTAAGGCTTGTTAACATTTCTTGTTTGTTTTAGTATTGTAATGGTCTGCTGTTCGAAGTTTTATGATAGATATTATAAGAAATCAGTTGACATGACAATTCTCCCACTCTAACTTAGTTGATGTGTTTAGTAGCATAAGATATATCTACATCACAACTTTAGCATATACATAATCAATAACTAGAATTGTCAACATTGAATATCTAAAATCCATAATGTCTATATTATAGGAAGTAGAGTCTTAACAACATTCTATTGTTTATAACTAGAATTGACTAGTAAGATATATAAAGTGTTATTATAGCATATTGTGTAAGTCAATAATTTAAGGTGGTGGTTGTAAAAAAAAAAACAAACATTGCGACTCTATTTTTTGCAACATAGTATTCTTTTTTCTGGCCCAAAATTTTTTGAACAGTACAATTCGATAAACCAAATCTATTTTCCTAGTATGAATGTATTTGTCAAAAAATTGATGTGTATATGTCCAAAAACTAAATCTGTCTTCTTTGCACAACACTTTGCATTTTTTTTTTCTCGAAAATAGAGAAGAGTATGTGAAGAGCCAAAAATTTCAATGGACTGTTAGAGGCTTAGTGCATCTGCATTTTACAATAAACAAGTATGTCAGGGGCTGAGCACTACAAAACAATGTTTTGAAACCATGTCTTTTTTATATTGGAAAGAATACGAATCAGAAGGTATTAGGAGCTTATGCCATTGTATTGTGTTGCAATGGAAAGGATGTTATTGTTCATTGCTATTGTAAAGGTGCCTTCAATTTCAAATGCTCGCATCAGACCGACAACTTTAGATAGGTTCATTTTGTAGTCTTCAAATGATATTTCTTTAAGCCGGGGGAAGTGTTGTTCAAGGAGCTGTCCATGAATGGTGCAATCCACGATGTCATCTTCTATGTGTACTATACATTGCAAGAAGGGTTCATAAGAAAAGTTTGTTCTTTTTGCACATGGAAGGCAGTGGACATTGGTGGTGGTGGATGGTAACAACATTGATGTTGGCTAGTGACATATGGTGCAGAGTAGCTGGTATGGTGCAAGGTAAGCATTTTTTGTTTTCAGAGTGCTAGTCACCTGCAATGGAAATGAAAATTTAAGTATGGATTCGATACTGTTATTTAGTTACTGTGCAATGTAATTGTGGTCATGTTTCAAATACATTAAGGGTTTGTTCCTTACCTGGAGATTAGAGGAGACAATGTTTTGTAGAGCTATTCTTGCATACTCGTCATTGAGACTGCCAATGAATGTGGATGGCATTGTTTTTATGAGCGCTGTTCCTCTTGGTCCATTACAGAGAAAATTATTAAGGAGCAGGAGTGGTGTTTGTGTAGATGCAAGGATATTTTGGACCATTGCATAAGCACGAGTATGGTAATTTGGAACAGTAACCTGCAAAGGAATGAAATCTGTTAGCGATTATAAAAAATGGATTGTTATGTGTCAACAAAAGATAATTGGGTTTGATGTATGGACTGAATAGCTCACAGTAGCTGTGTCTGCTGTAGATTCACCATCTTTGACATGAAGCTGATACTCTTTTGGCACATGGTTATGTGTTGCCACTATGACACCCAATGTTCCGATTGAGTAGTTGCTAGCTGAGTGGATAAGTTGACATATTTTGGTGTCAGACATCAATTTCTACTTCTTGCAGACCCTAGGAATGGTTTGTATGGATGTTTGTGCAGTAAACTATAGGCAATAATCAGCATCGTCCCTTTCATATTATGATTTTTTCTTTATGTCAAATGCTTTTATATGGACACTTGCTCCTAGTAAGAGCTGGGCAAGGAATTTGTCAACTAATTAGTTGGTTATGTTTGCGGTAATGGTCATTTGGCCATGCATGTCGATCAGGTCAACATGCAGTATTGGTGCTTTTGTTGGGCTTGAAGGGTTTTTTGCATAAGTAGGTCCATAAGTCACAAGGACATCACCCTCAAAAGAAGTGGCAAACTACGATGTACAAATCTCAACAACACTGGATGTATGTTCTACCTTTATTTCGAGCCTATTAGTATACAAGGTTATCTATTTCAGATTCTATAATTATAGGAAACACAATGCAAACAACAAGACATGCTAGGAAAAGTCTGACCTTTTTGCTTGTTGATTGTCAGTCAAGTTGTTGCCATCTTCTAGAAGCGGGTCTTGTTGACCGGAGGATGTGAATAAAGCTCTGGTAAATGTTTTTTGATAAGTTAGTGTGCCTACAATATGTAGCAACAGTACATGCAAGTGTGTTCATATACAGCTAAAGGGAGGAGAGTAGAGATGATGGGAATACCTTTTTGTAGGTGTTGTGAGTTTTCTATCTGTCAAGCTACTAAGCACTTGATGCTTGATGCTTGAAGGTTGTGTGTTTGGTTCATTTGTGGTAGATCCAGCTTCAATTTCTGATGTTGTTGCTTTGGACGGATTCATGGTGGGAGTTGTAGCTGGTTCGATTTGAAACATGGGAATGAAATCAAGTTTAGATAACATATTTAGCTGCTATGGAGAAAAAAGTGAGGATGTGTAAAAGTTTTTTGTGATTTTATCACATTCACTTTTAATATTGAGTTTAACAAAGCAATGCAATGAGAAATTATTAGAGGCAGATCTGTGCACACTACAACTATAGCGGATATTTTTCAATATAGTTTTGAAAACCAAAAAAAGTATCATATACAGTGATGTAATAAAAAAGAATTTATGTTGAATATTAGACCAGAGCATTAGATGTTATCATTTTCTTTTGATAAGTAAAAAAAAATAGCTATATTATAGTTAGAAGGAAAATAAACATATTAAGAAAATCACACTCTAGAAGGGCAAGAATAGACTTGAAGCATCTGTTCATTATGCTCATGCCTATGACTAGACAAGCAATGCTTTGAAACAACTTAAACTGTGATACACTATATGACCTAGTGAAAGTGGTGAAGATAAATTTGTGTTCTAAATCCCTTAGTTTGACAATTTCAACTCCGTGTTGTAGTTCTAGAAGTAGCAAAACATTGTGGCAGGTTTCCTCAAAGAACTTATGACCATTGGTGCTACAAGTTATGTAAAAGTATCATTGGAGTAGTAAATTTTTCCCCTTTCCATATGTTGTATAATGAATGTATTATGTTCTTAAAACAGTTGCTGTTGTGGAGTGTACCATACATGTGTACTTGAACCTATCCCTAATTCTAGGCCAGCAGATTAGGCCTGAATGATTACTTCCGATGCAAACTTTGTTACTATAATCTCATACAAATTGCATAGTTTAACTCTTCATGTTTGGATTCCATCTGTTCTTAAATGCTTAGAAAATTATTTGAGTGAATTCATATCCAATTCCACGAATACTAAAAATAGTTTACAATGCATATTAGTTGAAATAGATCTATAAGAGGTTTTGCTAGTGGAATTATGTTTAAAAGTAAAAACTAGTAAATGGAATCTAGATTATGAAAAATTGGCTTTGAGATGCACAAATTGTTTTGGTATGGGTCATTTATCTTTGTCTTGTCCAAAAAAATTGAGAGCTTTTGGTAAGGCTGACTTCTTGTAGGGTACAAAGAATATATCTCCAAATGTGAAATGGATTAAGATGTCCACATTGGATGTTCCTGTGGCTTGTCAGAATAAAGTTTTTCTCTCAGGAGCCAACACACTCAAAATTCCAGCAAGTTTTATTTCTCAAGTCTAAGTTTCTACAAGTTCTACTAGGAAAACCTCAGAAGATATTACCAAAGAAGGAAGCTGCTCATATTGTAAACTTTGAAAAGGGTCAAAAGTGTTTGCTGATACTGTAATAAATACTACTGTAGGTAGAAAATATGTAGCACCACATAAGGCTAAAATGGTGGATGGTACAACAACATAAGACCAGTCTATTTTAAATGTTTGGGAAGGATCAATGTATTAAGAGTGGTAAAGAGAATCTCTGAAGAGTGCAGAATGATTTGGTTGGCATAAATTTGAAAATATCCCAAAATGCACAACAAATTGAGGTCATATGGTAATAGAGGGTGATAAAATGCTTTGTGTAGATTATTTCTGTTCAATCTGACGTGTGCATGCCCAGTCGAGTTTAGGACCTTAGGTAGGTCACTGTCAGACATTTATTGTCCTTAGAAGATATGCTGGTAAGATGAATTGCAATGGAAATTATATCACTCACTGATATACCATAATTTAAAAAATATACACAATTTTTATGGGAAATGGGTCCTAGAACAAACCCTCAAATTTTGGTCCTAAATCTATACATGAATTTAATAGGGGAACTATTTTTTTCTTGTAGAATGTATGTTTTTCTTGTTGACTGGATAGCCACCAAAATATTTCAAATTAAAAGAAGATGATCAAAAGCCTTATTTTTTGTTTCGCATATCAATACTCCTTCACTACTTAATTGAATAGTGGCTTTCCTAATAACTTGCAGGGATCTTCATTAGAATGATTCCTGTTATGAATTTGTTTATCAATATCTCCATACGACAATGTTTTAAGAATCAGGTTGTTTAAGTAGCTAGCTGACTGATTAAAGGAAATGTATTGCCTTCAGCCTTCCTTTCGGATCATTTTCTATTTGTAGATCCCATAATGCATCATGAAATTGACCTTGCATTGTTAGTCTAAATTGCAGGACAAGTTTGAGGTACGACACCTCTGCATAACTGCCATTTTTGATATGGACCAGACCAGGTTGTACACATTGTGATGCATTGGCAAGCCTACCAAATACAACTTTTCACCATGCAAGGCATAACAGATCCACCACAAAATAATCCTTCAATTTCTCAAAAATATTTGATATTTCAAGACCATGAACACATCCAAAGACAAAGCCAGATGATATAGTGACTTACAATAAGAAGTAGAACTATGTATTAGGTATGGTTTAGGTTAGTAAGGTTCTCATTCTAACTGTGCTAGGATGAGATGATCAAAGAGGAAATGATTAGAGTACTTAAAAAGACTTTAAACAACTTAACGATGTGCATTTATGCCAATGAGCTATTCTTTAACGTAGTCTGATACAGTTAAACTATTTGTAATAGATCAGATTAAGTATACTACTTAAAATTGCAAAAACTCAATCTTGTAACATACACAGCTTTAGATGCTTCTATTAGAGAGTTTTATTCTTGACTCTTCAAAAAATACATAAAACAATAGGAATTACAATATAGAATGAAATTTGACCCATTTTTGTAGAATGTTAGATACTGCCACATCGAGGAAAAGTCTCCACTTGATGCATCAAAGAAAAGAATGTTAAGAAAATTCAATGAGGAGGAACACTCTTAGCTTTCAAAAGCTGTAGGCCTCTCATGACTATTTATTCTTTTATTGTCTATTGAAAAGGCTTATATTTTCTATTCCTATTGGTTTTTGAATGTTTATGGAGGGCACTATTTATGGTCATTTTAAGGTCACTGCAATATGTTTGTTATTCCCTGAAACAATATAGTATGAGTTTGTTATTGAATCATGACAAGTATTTGTCATTGTGTATAAGAAGAATCAATGACGAGTTCTACACTAAAAGGAACAAAATATACAGAAATGTTTGGTAAGCCTTGCTAGCCTATTGAAGGCTGGGCCAGAGACGGTTGAAGTAGTAAAAAAAGAAATGGTTTCTTAGTAGAATACGCTACTTCATTGAATCCATTTTGTCTCTAAAACTAACAAAGGGGTTTCCAATGAATAGGGCATCATGTAGGTCAAATTAGAAGTTTTACCTGTCTCAAAGACTTCCTTAAAATAATTTGAGTGAAGCTTGCCCTTTTTTATCATGTCCAATGCAATGAACATGGCACCTTAACCAAATTCTCATGATTCAATAGTAAATCTATTGGGAAACTGCAAGACAAATAATTTTCAACATTTCTGGCAAAGTGGTTAGAGAGGAGCTTTGGACATCATAATGAGAGCATCAAACCTGTTCTTTCATTCTGATTGAACCAGTTTCTAATCATGCAAACTAGAGGTGGAGCTCTAGAGCTATTGAAAAATGGTCTGACCAATATGTATCTAGCAAAGTGAATTTTGCTAGGGAAAGATCAATATTGTGCAACCAAAATTGATCCAAAAAACTACTTGCATTTTTTGTTGGCTTGTCGACAAGCAAACTTAATTTGTATTGTTTCATAAGTTTGACAAGCATTGTCTATGGTCGCGTGGAATGTAGCATGTCAATGTTAAAGTCTTCAACAATTATGACTTTGCAATTCATTGGTAACATGGTAAATATATGTTTATGATTAGATTCAATATGTGATCCATAGGTGCATTTAGTGCTATATAAACATTGGTGATGTGAAGAGTAGTGCCAAGATGGAATATATCAATTGTTATGGATTCTAGGTATTGTGTTGCAAAAGTATCAATTTTTAACAATGTCAACATTTTTGCATAGCAAGTCAACAACCCATGAATAAATAGTGAAGAATGGAAATTATATTTCCCATCTAGCAAGTGAAGATGCTGATGTATCTTGTCGTTTATTTCTTGAAAGCAAAGTATAGTTGCTTTAAGCAAATCATGGTCGTGGGCTATTTCTTGTGTGTGCAATGCAAAGCTTCAAGTATTGAGAGAGCATACAATAACATGGTCCATTGATACAAGAGAAAGACTATGTTGTAGTTTCCATTGTGCCTTAGATTGAAGGTGTTGCATTTCTTTTTCTACTTTTTGGGACACTTTGAAGTTTTGATGCTACAATTTGTGTATCAAGTATAGGGCCTCAATGTTTCTTACACGGGAAAGGACAATATAGGCAAGACCATGCTGATACACTTTAGAAGGGTCAAAAGCAAGTGAATCCATTGTCAGGCCTTGTGATCTATGAATGGTTCATGTAGATGCTAGTTGAATAGGGAATTGTGATCGAGTAACAATTTTTGCTGCTGTTTTGACTTTTCTAGCGATTCTCATTATTGGGGTCCAAGAAGGTGAAATAGAAAGTGTGTATATGGCTTTCTTTTTTTGGCATCGGGATTTTCCAATAGCAGGGTCATTGAATTCTATCCATAGGATGTCCTCATGGTCAGATGTGTGCATTTGGAAAATACCGTCAGCACCGTTAACTAGCCCATCTTTTGTATCTAAATTGCCAGCTATTAGCTCAACTAATATTCCTGGCTTGACATAGATTGTACTAGGCAGCGATGATTTTTCAACTTGGTAGTTGGTATTGTCAAGAGGAGACTCATTTGTATTGATAGCATCAAACACATAGAGCTTAGCGGGAAAGAAGTCCAACATTCTTTTGTTATGTTCATCAATGGCTGTATTTCTATGAAACAAGTATGGGAATTTTGGGTCCTTGGGAGGGGTCTTGTAACATGTCTTTTTCAAATAGGATATGTGTTCGTTAGTTTGTCAGCCAATTCTTGTATGATTTAGAATGGAAATGAAGTGTCCATCTCTTTGTCTAACTACATGGTGTAGTTCAAAGTAAAGGATGTTTTCCAGCCAAAATGTGTATGGGATTTTGTCATTGCCTATTTTGGGCTCTTCAAATATCCAAGCATCGCATATAGGTTGTGCTTGGTACAAGTCACCACAGAATATGATATCGACATCTCCAAATGGTTATGTTGGTGTGTGTTTGATTTGGCATAGCCATCTGTCTATATTGTATAACATTCTAGATCCTAATAGTGATACCTCATCAATGAACAAAACCTGCAACTAGTCCAATTTCTTGGTTAGACTGTCTAGTGTGTTCGAGTCCAAAGGCAACATCTTTGAAGAGCTACATAGGAGGTGGAAGATAGAATGTGCGGTTGTGCCACCTGCATTAAATGCAGCCTTGCTTGTTGAAGTGATGATGATTCCTTTAGGCTTGTATGGGTCACTTTCAAGTTGCTTATCAAAGTGTCAAATCATTGCTTGGAAGAGCACTTTTGCAGTGAAGGTTTTGCCAGTGCCAGCCCCTCCTGTTAAGAAAACATATAGTGGTTTGTTGGGCGCTAGTCTCTTTGTCATCATTACATCTTTGACTATTGATTGTTGTTCTTCATTCAATTGTCTTCGCAACATGAAATATTCTTGGCTATTGAGAAAGAATGGGTGAGCAATTTCTAAGAATGTTGAGTGAGAAATATCTTGTTTTTTTGTTCTGCATTTCACTTGCTCTATGTCATTGATGATGTCATATTTTTCTATTTCTATTTTGGTCTGGGTTTGGTCATTGTCATTTTTGAGGTCTATTGTTGGATGGCTATCATTGTTAGTTTTTGTTGCGGCTAGTTCAATGTCACCCCATGTACTAGGTATCTGTGCTGTGAACATGTTTTTGACATGTGCAATTTGCAATTTGTTTGCATCAAATGTTGAACTCCATGTTTTATGTCCTAGCAACAATGATTGTTCATTGTTTCTAAAAGGAACATAAAGCATAAGTTTTTCTCTAAAGTAATTTTCTGGATCTTTATGCAGATTGTATCTTACAAAGCGTATGATTTGTGGCTTAGCTCTTTTTTTTTTGTTCTTTTGATAGATTGTGCGAGTAAAAAGAAGTATATTCTGCAAGGGACAAGTTCTCATAGAGTTTTGGACGTTGTATGTATTTGTCTATTGTAGAGGCATACATAATGTTCTCAGAGTCATCTTTTTCCTATGGGAGTAGCTTGGGGTTTTTTAACATCAAAATTCTATTTTCAGCAGGTGCTATATTGATGAAAATGGTTTTACGAGAACTTCTTCATAATGGTAGAGAAAGAGCAATGTGAACTACTTGGCGACTAGACATTTGTTGGTAGTTTAGCAATGCATTGCCTAGCTTTCGTATGAAGTGTATCTTATCATTGTAAGAATAAGTACATTGCTACCGTATTTGGCGGAATGCAAGTGACAATGTTCTATCTTATTTTGTCATGTATGAGCTATAATAAGTTGCAGCAACATATGCATCCAATATAAATTGTGCGTCTGTATTTGCATACCATAGGCTTGGAACGTTTCTAACAAATGAATTTATCCAAATATCTGCAGGATGCCTTTTTAATAAGATGATTCTTCATGACAATGTTGCTTGCAACATTTCAATGTAATTTGCTTCATCAACTTCAAATTCGTACAAGAAATCATCAAAAGTTACCTCTTTTGTGTAGTGTTTGCTTTCTAATTTCTTGAAAAATAGCTTTGCCCTTTGCTTCATTGTAGGGCTAGTATTTTGTGAAGGTTCTCAAATTCTTGTTTGTCTCATGGGAGGTAAGGGAAAGCTAAATTGACAACTAGATGTTCTATACTTTTTTCATGTTTTCGTATGATGATGTGTTTGCATTTTGACTAGATGCACATCTAGCAATGTAGAGTCACATGAGATGTATCAGTCAATGAAGCTTTCTATATCGATGTTTTTGCAATGTCCAAAGGTAGGTGCATTTGCCACCCATAACATGAAGTGTGTGTGCTCATTCCCTCAGTTTTGGAATTCTGTAATGAAAAAGTAGTCAGAGACTTTACCAAACAAGTCTTGGTTTTTTAGCATCATCTTTTGAAATGCATTAAGCCTATGATTGAAATAGCGGCTACAAAGCACAGGGTTTTTCCTAATTTCAAAGTCTAGGTCTTTATCCTCTATAGTTTCATTGTGCCTAGCATGTTGCGTGCTTTATATGCATTGCAATGCTTTGCACAAGGGCTCCCATAAGTGCTCAGCACTGGTTAGTGTCACAAAGAAAGTTGGAGGTCCTAGTTGTCATATCATTGCAAATATGTTTTTCCTATTGTTTTCTAAGTAGTCAGGAGATGTTTGAATACTTCTCAACGACCTAAAACCTAATGGCGACTTCAATATTTTTTCTAGATTAGCAGGGTTTTGCACATCCTTTGCAAACAATTTTTCACCTTTCAATTCAGCTTTCCTTATACAAACCCATGCCAGTGAGGATATTTGGTGAATAATTATTTTTATAGCTTTGAAAAATATATTTGTCATATGGGTTGAAAAGTCATTGTCTTTATGCATGAGCTCCCACTTGACTATTTTTTGGTAGCTGAATTTTTTAGTGATGTCTTTTGGTCATGGAAAACCATAAAACAAGGTTGGGAAATTCATTTCTTCTGAGTAACTATCTTGGAAAATTCCAAGAGGTTTAAATCCTTCAGGTGGCGCAATTTCAATAATGGTTGTATCAAGGTCTTTGATTGAATGCGATTCATTAAACCAATGGATGAGTGATTTAGTTATGGGCTCTTCCTGAAGCTGATCCAAATCATCATCGACATTAGTTCCAGAGTCTGTGTCTGTGGTTGCACTAATGTTTGTTTTCATTTGTTGATGTTTGGTTTCTAGCAGGGTTTCCCAATCTTTATTTATGGTGATATTTTTTTTTGTATATAGTGGTGTTTTGGACAAAAAATTTAAAGCATCCATCACAAAAGTAGGTTTGATGTTGCCTTGTGCGTATGCATTTTTGTATTCCAATTTACATTTTATTCTAATTGCAATTGTTTTTGTTTCGTCTATATGTCTAGGCAATGCTTGTTGGACTTTGTTGAAGTCAACAGGAACATTGATAATTGTACCATTCAGGCCATATTGTGCTCTTTTGTAACCCAATTGCCTAATCTGTGCAAAAGAAATGTGTAGGGAAACTAGTCTTTCTTCTAGGCTAGTCAAGGAATGGACCATATCTATTTGTTTATTGCGTCTTATGTTCCATGGTGTAGTGAACATGGGTAGTTTTCCAAGCTTAACAAATTCTATACATCGTTTACAAATTATTTGGCCTGCTACAATGTTTTTCTTATTACTTGCAATGGAAAGAAAAGAGAAATCATGAACAAATGCATTGTTTACTTTGTAAATGTCTTTATGGAAACATAACATTTCAAAAATAGCACAGTTTTCAGTAGGTGTATCGTTAATGGCTAGTAGGTATTGCCTAATAGATTTTTGGTTTGTACTGTAGACTATAGTTGCATCTATATGGATTTTCGGGTGGTGCATTGTTCTTGCCTTACGAAATACATATCTTGTCTTTGTCCTAGCATGTGATGTTGTTTGATGCACAATATTATTTGTTTGAGAAGATTGGTGATTGTCAATATTTGACAAGAGCTGGGCCTTGTTGCGGATTGTTTCTTTTAGATAGCGTAATGAGTAGTGCGTTTCCTTCCTTTTGCGAGATAAAACTATAGTTTGTTTAGTCTTTGATCTTTCTACTAGAAAGGGTGTTTTTTTTTTCATTAGAAATGCATTTTCATTTTCATGCAACAAGGCATGTCATTTTCTAAGTATCTCATCTGACAAATGTTGTCTTTCTTGTAGTGGCTTGTAATGGCAATGGCCTGAACTGCTCTCGTAATAGAATAAGTTTATGTGCTGGTTGGTTTCTATGCAGTTGCAAAAGACATCTACTTTAGATGTGGGAACTATTTTCCATATGTATATAGTTTTCTAAAACAAGTATGAAATCCATAACAAGCAAAATTCAGAACCCTCTAGGTTGCTACAAATGTATGGCATTCCCATCTTGTTGACTAGTGTTCGCTATTGAAAGAGGAATTGGTTACTTGACATTGCAAGTTGTTGAGGCATGCCGAAGCAATGCAATGAAAAGGTGTCTTCCATTGCCAATGAATTGGCCAATGACTAGGCCATGAATAGTCATAGAGCAAGTGCATCAAACTAATTATCAAGCAAGGCAACAATGGTAGCAAACATGCTTTCACCACATAGAGCAACAAAAGCAGGCAGTTGTTGGAGGCCAACCTGATCAAGTTCGGCTTCTATTATGGTTGAATTGGTGGTGATTTCGCAAGGCACAACTAAAAAAAGTGGTTGCATATTGTGCATTCTATTATATGTGGTTTTTCTTGAGAAGATAGGTTCATAGTGCCCAGCCAATGGATTAAGATCATGGAAAAGAATAGATATTTCAAAATGAGAAGCATCTCTATTGAAATGCAAATATTGTTTCTTTCTTGTTAAAAACCAAATACATATGGATATGTTTAACCAACGATCTATCCAATGGATAGAAAACATGTCACCCCAAAGGCTAGTCTCACCAACTGTGTTGGTCTCTGTTGTGGAAAGTCTCATCCTTCGCAAGTACATGGCCTTGTCATTAAATCTATGCAAGTCATGAAGTATTGATGGGTGCAACTCATGCTCATAAGAGTTTAAAGCTGCAACACAATGGTTGTGAAGGTGGTGCAAGAAATGGGTAACAAGACCATTGCGTAGTTCAGATGATGTATAGCGATAGTGAAGTAATACATGGAGTGTGTCAAATAAGCAATCACCAACCTTAAAGTTGAATCTATCAATTCGAAAGCATTGCACATTGTCCAAAGCTTTGTCAATTGATATGTTCTGTACATTGTCATTGATTTTGTATGTTTCTACTATAATTGGATTATTTGACATTTGGTTTATTTTTTTTTGCAATGCGTTTGGGAGCGGATTGCTCAATTGGATGATAAAGGAAAATGAATTTGTAGTACATGCAGTGTCAATATATGTGCACACATGAATGTTACATATTCATCAAAAGGGAAAATGCAAAAGGATTTGCAAGTACAATTCTCTGTTTATGTTTTTGTTTAGACTGATATGTGTATAGGGTAGGTTCTGATCAAATGCTAGTTCTACTTGCAGTCGGCTTCGAAGTCTAAAAGTGTGAACACAGCAGGAAGTAGATAAAATTAGAACTGTGCACTAGAAAGGTATAATAATGTCTACTGACCTTCAAGAGTAGGGGAGCAGGAGTTCTTATATTTTGTGCATGTAGTGAAAGTCTTGCAACAGGAAGTAATGTCAGATTGTAAATACATACGATTCGATGTTGATCAATTGGCAACAAATGTACTACAATTTAATAGAGATGCATTTTCATACTTCCTATTCTAGTTAGGCATGGAATTGTATTTTTCTAAAGAGATTGCTAATCCAATTCACAAGTCTTTAAATTTCCATAAACATGGCACAAATATTGGCAGTGAACATCGAGCAGTGCTTGTGGTGAAAAGGATATTTGGAAATGTTACTAAGTGTGGAATAGACTAAGCATCCATTGACCTATTCTGTGAAGTGATACCTGCACATCGCATAAGCTTTGTCATACATTGAGGTGGCATACTAAACTTTGTTTTTGTTATTCAAGAATTAGAAAGCGAACATTTAATGGTCCATAGATAATGCCAATTCTAGCTCCTAGTAGATTGTTCCAATAAAATTTTGTAACAAACAATACTATTGGCAATTTATTTATGTCTTAACAAAACACCATTACCTTTTAAACTAGTATTCATACACAATCAAGATCTAGAAGCACTATTGATCAGTATTATGGACTATGGAAATATTATTTCTCTTATTGGTATCCTAGTTCCTAATCCCAGTATAGGTAGGTGATGTCCCCATTTATGGATTTGGGAATTTAACCACAAACTAAAATCAAAAGGGGTATGCTAAGCATTATATTTGGTAGTTTGTATGGGATGATCATTTTGATGCTAAGGCCATTGTTTTGATACAGTGTTGAATTAAAAAGATAAAGACAAGGCAATCATAAACTTTGCATGTTGCTAAGGTTTGTGCCCCATATAATCCTAAAGCATAAAAGCCATGGTTGGTCTCAATACCAATAACAATAACTATAGTATTGCAGGAACTAGAAGCAAAATGCAGCTCACTAGAAGTGCCAAAGAAAGCCATTTGATAATCTAAAAAATCTAGATAATATGCTTAGCTTCCAAGTAACTGGAAAGGTGAAATTCGCTAGACTTTGGAGATTGTTCCAATAAAATTTTGTAACAAACAATACTATTGGAAATTTATTTATGTCCTAACAAAATTCCATTGCCTTTTAAACTAGCATTCATACACAATCAAGATCTAGAAGCACTATGATCAGTATTATGGACTATGGAAATATTATTTCTCTTATTGGTATCCTAGTTCCTAATCTTGGTACAAGTAGGTGATGTCCCCATTCATGTATTTGGGAATTTAACCAGAAATTAAAATCAAAAGGGCTATGCTAAGCATTATATTTGGTAGTTTGTATGGGATGATCATTTTGATGCTAAGGCCATTGTTTTGATATAGTGTTGAATTAAAAAGATAACGACAAGGAAATCATAAATTTTGCATGTTGCTAAGGTTTTTGCCCCATATAATCCTAAACCATAAAAGGCATGGCGGGTCTCAATACCGATAACAATAACTATAGTATTGTAGGAACTAGAAGCAAAATGCAGCCCACTAGAAGTGCCAAAGAAAGCCATCCGATAATCTAAAAAATCTAGATAATTTGCTTAGCTTCCAAGTAACTAGAAAGGTGAAATTCGCTAGACTTTGGAAAATTTGGTACATCTATCCCAACTAGCTGTAAACTCCAATTACCCAACAAAATTGCAAAGGTTAGGGCTTGCAAGTTATGTACAAAATTTAATCATACTAGAGAACATCTTTCTCAATGCAGGTGACATCTCTCCAAAAGAAGTATTGAAAAAGTGGGGTGAAGTTATCACCTCTTTTGCTAATCTTACGAATCTTGAGATGTATGCTTATAGTTAAGCAAGACCACTTCCTCTCTCTATAGCCAGTTTCTTTAGACTTGTCAGTGTCCAGATGGAATTTGAAGTGATATATATGTCTCATGCCTATTTAAACATTGTATGTTTTTCAAATAACACAATGATGTCTCTTTAGGAGAAGGCCATTACTATCATGTATCAATAGATGATTTAATTCAACTATCTTCACAAACAATACTATTACATGCAATCCTTCTAAGATCTTGAGAAAATTATACTTTAAAAGCTCAAGTAAGGAGGGAAGTGGATTCCAATTAAAACAGTTTTGAGTGCTAGTCAAAGAGGCTCACCTAAATCTCTATTCTTATAGACCATAATAAAATCATAGACATTTTAGATAAAAGAAGCCCAAAAAAAAACATAGAAAAAGGGCGATAGCATAGACAAGCACTACCATCAAGTGTAATTGCCCTGGTCGGGACGATAGAAAAGGATAAACCCCTGGCAAAGCTGGCACATGAAAAATGGCATAAGGTGACACAAAGTTTTAAAAAAATATAGCACAAATGAATAAGTGAAGTGCAAAACAATGAGGCTAATTTGGTCTATGTAAAACACAAATAAAGCTAAAACCTAACAACAATTTAATTGTGTAAAACCTCAAGTTGTCTAAAGCCTATTTATAATACAATAATATTTTACATCATAGCAGGGCATTCAATGGAATAGAATCCTATTATGGGAAGCTTATTTAATGGAGTAGTAAAAATATATAATTAAATTATTAAACTAGCAGGTGTTGACTTATTTAACAGAGAAATGACCTATTTAAACTTATATAGCTGATAACAACAACATGCCATAAACAAGAGCTAAATTCTTGAATAGACGAAGTCTGGATCCATGAGACATACCTAACTCAACAAAGCCCGATCACTGTCAAGCCTTTTAACCACCACTCCTGCAACAATGTGCCATACACAATAGTTAAATTCTGGAAAGAAAAACATTGGATCTTTAGTTGGGACAGCAAATTAAAGGTAAATTTGGATGATGGTTAAATCATAGTTACTAAATAGGGAATAGCGTAATGTGCAATAAAACAACTATAAGTATGAAATATTGTGTTTATGGTCAATGCATCCTTCCTGTGCATGCCAATATGGATGTTCTGGTGCAGGGATGGACATTCATCAAACTACAAAGGATAGTGTTTTTTGCATTTTAAATGCCTCGCAAGTATGTATGCAAAGTGGGAAGCGTAGACTAGGCATGTGAACACACAGACACTTGGCATTTAATCTATTTGAAAAATCCATCAAGGAATGTGGTCTCAAAGGATACCCTATTTTCAGTGTTCTGGCGTAGGGATGGACATTCATCAAAGCACAAAGGATAGTTCAATCCAAAAATATCTGTTCAAATATAATTGGATAGAAACTAGTCAGTGCCATCAACCTGCAAATATCACATTGAAAGATCAATCCATGTTTCTAAGGCAAGGTCTTGGAGAGACTATGTAACACAACTAAATTTCACTACACCAATATAGTCAACTATAAGCCATGTATGATTATTCAATCTTAAGAAATCAAATTCATCAGCAAATACAAATATATTTGTAAGTGCAAATCGTATGCTGATAGTAGAATAACTCTATGCATATCTGTTTCTAATTTGCTGATTATTAATATTTATCTATAGTAAGAGGTAATTTGATCTTTGTATATCTGCTTGTCTCTGAATTGCTGAAAGATAATTAAAGCTGCACCTGCATATTTTCTAAAGAATTATTGTATATGATTACCTGGTTGTTTATTTATTTATAACTAATAGACATAGACTAACTAATTTCTAATACAGGAATAATTTACTGTAGGAAATATTAAAGGATGATATGCATATTTATACTGATTGAATGTTGTGTTTGTCCATGATAAAGAGATTGAGGAAATTACAAGTAGAGGAACATTGATGGGGTCACCTTCTAAGCACGCCACCTCATGGTATATGACCAAGAAGTTCCATGAGGCCGAAGGGGGGCCAAAGGGGACAAGGGGGCTGCCTTTAGGCTTAGGAAGGATGGACTTTCTAGGCACCCTATTGTGAATGCCCCTCATACTCTCTATCATGGTTAGCAAAATTCATTAAGACTGATCAATCATTGGGAGTAAGGTAGAAGTGGCAAGGAGGAAAATGTTGATAGGACACTACACTAGCTATGCCAACTCATGTGTATGGCAAGGGCCACATGAGGCCAAGAGGGATGTATATCTTCTCTTGGGCCTAGGGTGGGGGGTCTCTCAAGCACCTCATTGAATCACTCTATTCTAATACTCCTATGGTTGACATATCTTAAATCTGATTTGAGCAACTCATTAATCTGGTGCATATATTTATTCTAACTCAAGAATGTCTAATTATGAAGTATGATTATAATGTTTCCTAACTTGCTTGCAGGATATAAAATAAAGAAAAAATGATATCTCTAAACCCTGCTTATTTTTTGTATAGAAATCATAGTTTGGGACAAAAATTGGGTTCTCCTAATTTGGGGACATTACATGTGATCTGTTCAAACACAAGGCTATTTAGGGCATAGCCAAATAATGAAGCAGAAAATTTGGCAGGTCCTATTACTTATTAGTCTGAACTTGGCTGCTTCTTTTGGAATGTAAATAGCTAGAAGTTGAAAGCAACTCTATAATATGATCAATTGCTTGTAACACATGACTATTTTTCGCATTGCACCACAACATAGTTAAGGCTCATTATCTGCAGTAGTGATGTCCCTCACTTCTGGTTTCTGGGGCTGCTTATAATTTTTTTTTGATCACAATGTCTTTGGTCTCCTGAAGTTAACTAGGGTAGGAGAAATCTTGTAGTTGGTGGCTTACACTAGACTGACTCGTATTTGGAAAAAGAAAAGCTTCTTTTAAACAAAGGAGGTTCATTTGAAGGGCTGCAATTTGAGTTCTTTTACACCTGGCATGTTGGTTGAAGTTTGGTTTGTATTCTTAGGGAGACTAGATTACGTAGGTAGTTGTGAGGCTCGATGAGGTTGTTCTACTTGTGAGTGCTGAGTTGCTCTATGAAGGAGTATTGCAGAATTTTAAATGCATATCCTTTGGAAAGACTTAATAATTGGGTTGCCTTTGTAGAAAGGAAGTTGTACAAGAAGAAGACATTAGATTGGAGGAGGAGGATCAATGTGAAGAAGAACAATATTATGGCATTGAAATTGTCGATTTATTAAAGGAAGTATAGATTGACAAAGAACTATGGAAGATTTAGTAGTTATTTGTAGGTTCATAGGGCCTAAAAAAGATCAAGGGATGATTAGGGCTTGGTCTTACGAAATCACAAAGGATGAAATTTATATTAAAATTTATGCCCAAAGGATTTTTGATAGTAATTTTTGCTACCCAAGATGAGAGGGAGAAGATTTTACAAGGGGGATTATGGATGATGAAGGAAATTCCATTATACATGATAAATGGTATCCATATTTTAATCCTCTTGTAGTGAATCCTTTTGAGGCTTTGGTCTTGGATTGGGCTTTACAATTTTCCCATCAAATATTGGTTAGAAGAGTGTTTGGAGAAGATTGGAAGATATTTGGGCACCATTATAGACATTGATGTAGATTTGGCTGATGGAGATTCTTACCTATATGTTAGAATTAAGATTGTAGTTGTTAGGAAAATCCCAAAGGATGTTAGGTTTTGTGCTCAAAGAAAGCATTGGATGCAACTAATTAAAATTGAGGAACAATTTTTTTCACCTCTTTTGTCGTTGTAGGGATCATAGGGAAGATTATTGTAGAATGGGCTTGATAAAGGAGGCGAAATGGATCCTGAAGAAAAGATGTTAAGATCCAATTTGGAGAGGAACAATTTGGTTAAAGATTTGGAAATTATGAATAAGAACAAGGAAGTTTTGAAGGATCTGATCAAGGGGGATGGAGGATCTAGATCATGATCAAGAGAACTATCATACTTGGTTGGAGAGCAAGGTGGTTTGGGTTATTAGTTTATGAAGGATGATAAAATGAGGAAATACAAAAAGGATGAATGCTTGGATAGGAATCCAAGAAATGATAAGTACAAGGAAAAGGCCATGAGAAATACCAAAATACACCATTAGATACTAGTAACATTTTTGAATGAGTTAACAAGTATAACAAGGAGGTGATTGGAGATGAGTTGGATATTGTGGACCCAAGATGCATCAGCTAATCAATTGTGTGCCTATTGGGAAACACAATGAAATGGAGAGGAAGGAAAATGAATTGAAAAAAGAGAGAGGATGAAGTGACAGACAAGGGCTTCATAGGATTAAAGCTTTTTTTGAATAAATTCAAGGGAAATGTGACCTCCATTGGACAAAAATAAGGTGTCTAACTTGAAATTTTAGGGGCCTTTCATCCCATAACAAGAGGCACTTAATCAAGTGCCATTTGGAAAAAGCAACTATGGATATCGCTATTCTCCAAGAAGTCAAAATCAATTCAAACGAGGGATTGAAATTTTTTAGTCATTGTAGGGTTTGTAAGGGTCTTTCATGAGTGCACATAGCATTGTGAGAGGGCTTGGTTTATTGTGAAACTCAAATAGAATTGAAGTGCAAGTGAAGGCGTGTGAAGAAAATTGGATGATGTGTATCATCAAGTGTCATATTTCTAAGGAGTTTTTTTCCCTCTTCAATATTCACAGTCCCATAAAATCAGAGGAGAAATCAAGTTGCGGAATGGATTTTATTACGGATAAAAAATGTGGATCAAGATAAACTCATTCTTGGCAATGGTTTTAATGTAATCTTAGATTTGAATGAAAAAAGGTGGAGGTTTAAAAAAAGTTACCAAAGTTATTACTAATTTTAGAGAGTTCATTAAGAAAGTGAATATGGTAGATTGTGTACCCAAAAATGTCTTGTACACTTGGACAGATAGGAGAGTGGGGTTTACTAATATCTCTAAAAGATTGGATAGGTTTTTCATTGGGAGATTTGGTTTGAATAGCAAGATTGCTTGGTCATCGAGTATTTTGTCATGCTTAATATCAAACCACTATTTGCTTGTTTTAGAATTGAAAAATATTGAACATCCTAAAAGAGGGTATTTTTAATTTGAGAACATGTGGTGGCAGGTTCCTAAGTTGAAAGGAAAAATTGAACTTTGGTGGAATGAAAGTAACAATTTTCAAGGCACCATTAGTTTTGAGTTTCTCAAAAGGATAGGATTCATCAAGGAAAAGTTGAAGGTGTGGATATGTGATAATTTCAAAAATATATTTTTGGAGAAAGAAAAGGGGGAGAAGGAATTGGTGATACTAAAGGAGGAATGTTTTTGGATGATTTATTAAATGAGAAAGATCTTAAACAAAGGTTGGTTGAAATAATTCTACCCAAGGAATTGTATTGCAAAGGCAAAGCCTGAGAAAATTGACTTGCAACAAGAGACAAGAATACTAAATTTTTTCACATCTTGGTGAAAAGATGATTAAAGAGAAACATGATTAACAAAATAGTGCTTCTACATGGGAAGATCCATGTAGGGACTAATCATAAATTGAACAAGAAGCATTTAATTTTTTCAAGAGTTACTTGTAGATTCCTATCATTAATAACATACATTTATAAAAATTTAGCTTATATCTGTGTAGCTTAATGCTCTAAATAGAATTAGATGGCAAGAAAATTGAAGGAAATGGTACATAAATAATTTTTTTGTAAGTTATTTGGAAAGTACACATCTGAAAAATGAAAATAAATTTTGAGCACAAGGAAGTTAAGAGAAAAGTAAATAAAAGAAGTTAATAGAAGTTATATTATTATTAGAGATTTGAACACTCTAAATAAACTAATTTTTGTTGCTATTACATTACAGTTTAAAATAGAAAGATAATTATAGTGAAACTACTTTGCATCAAGAGCTATTGTAGTAGTGGGAGAAATTCATGGACCATGGTCAAAGGGTTTCTTCCAACCAACAATCCATGAGAACTTCATCGTCAAGTATTAGGCCCCACTTTGCAGTCGTTAATTTTTTATTTTGTTCCTTGTCTACTTGCATTTTATTTATTGAAAGAGAGATAACCAAGTCAAAACAAGGTACCTTGTTAGTTTCTTTGCTTTTACATGGAAATTTTTTTTGATTAAGTTTCAACAAATTTGGAATTTGTTTTTCAAGGCCAGCAACAGTTTTATTACTTATCGAATTATCTACAGTTTTGTAAACATTTAACTTCATCATTTTAAAAATTAATCCAAGACATAAATAATTAGCTAAGAATACATCATTTAAACTTTAAAACAATTTCATAAATTCAAATCTCATTGTCATATAAGTAGCAAAATTGAACATGGAAAAATAGGAGGTCAAAATATACCAAGCACTAGCAGTAATAATTCTCATCAAATTCGAAGATTCTCTTAAATGACGATAAGCAAGAAAGGGTTCACAATATTTGGTTCTACGATAAAAATCTAGATTAACCATGTCAAATTATAGATGATAATATAAAATAATATAGCAATGTGCAATACAGTATTTAAGATGATAATGGTTTAACAACGTTATTTAAATAATATAAAATAATATAGAACTATTAACTACAATTGAATAATATTCCAATCATGATTTAAGAAAATATAGATATATTACAATTTAATAATATTATAATACAATAACAATATACCTATATTATAAAAATGGAATATATAATTTATCATTTTAATATGGAGATTTGTTCTAATATATTTACTTTTTAATTTATATATGTAATTTATGACTATTAAATAAAATAAAATAAAAAATTGGAAACCCATTAAAATAAATTTCTTACTTCAAAATACCGTGAAATAGAAAAAAATATTATATCTTGCCAGGAAGTGATCTATAAAGAATGAGTAAAAAGGTCCACAACATCCTTGATTGACAGTAGGTGTTGGAATAGTGACTCTCCATTTGTAAAGGAAGTGGGTCCAAAATGAATGACAGGTGGAAGTCACAATCTTGATACTCCACGCGTAGGCATTCGGTTCAAGTCACGGGAAATAAAAATATTCTATCACAAAATTCCAGCTACTTGTAGAAATAAGCTCTCAAAGGGAGTAATATAGGGGTGAGGAACTACTGAATGTGTTGATCAATTACGACTCTGCAACTTTCAAAAATGGATGGATAGGCAAGAGTGGTGGCGGAATTGAAGACTTATTGTTTTAATAACCATTGTTTCTGTTTTGGCTCCTTTCTTCTCTCCTAAGAAAAATGGATGGATGGCTGGATTCCCCCACCACTCTTGCCTATCCATCCATTAAAGGTAAATCATTTCAAGCTTGTTCTATGCTTTAACCATAATGTTAAATTTCTATCATCAATCAATAATGATGCATCAAGTTTAGAGTTTACAGATATGTCTATCCTGTTGTTGCTGGTTCCTTTTTATGTTTGCAGTCTTAAGTGCCTCATCATTTGGTAATTCTAGTTTTGTTTAGAGTTTTAGTCTACTATATGTCATTTTTCAATTGATGTTTTGATTTCTATCACACATTTAGCTCCTCCATGGCACATGGGTAAGCTCTTTAGGCTGAAGATTATCAAAATTTCAACTGCACTTGATTGGAGATTTTGGTTCTTGTATCTTATTTTTATAATCTTGGTTTTGAATTTAGTTGGGTTCTTCTATCCATATATGTATAATCTTTCTTTGAATTTCATTTTTGGTTCAACAATGTCAGAGTTTGTAATCCTTTAGTTATTCCATGGTAGCCCTATGGGCTATCATAGTAGTTTGATGTTCTGCACACTGTCCATGTAGACTTTATCCAGCTACTTTAGAACTTCATTTCTAAAGAATGACATTTTTTTTGTTTGAGTGCAAAGTTGCAAACTATAGGATGTCTAAAATTGAGCAATATCCTTTCATTCATGGGATTTGCCTTTGGTGATTTTAAGTAAAACTTAACTTACTTGGCAATCTAGTCAAAGACTTGGACAAGAAATGAACAATATTTTCAAAAAAAATAACACACTCAATCTCAGGTGAAGCCAATAGTTTTACATGCTTTGCTAATAGTCTTCTGGGATTTAAGAAAAGATTAAGCTTGAGGTTAAAGGCGGGCAAGTCAGGAACATCAGAATCTTGAATAGAACTTCAGATGAAAATCATAGAAGTTAAAACTCCCATTTGAAAATTCAAGAAAGCAACGAAAATATATTTCAATTGGGAAAAATAATTAAACAGATAAAAAAAAAGAGTATCAGAAAACGTCATCAAAGCCCCTATATAACAGAATGGGTAAAAAATAATAATTCAAAAATAAAAAACTAGAAATCCAATACCAAGTCAGTTCTATGTTTCAAAAGGACAACCTTCAGCTGGTAATGTATATTGAATCCTCAATATGATTAAGAACATGTCTATAAGATTCTATCCTCAACTAGCATACTCTTCTAAATGAGAGCACAAAGAAAAATAAATAAATGAAATGAATAAATAAAAGAAAGCAAACCCTTACTGCACCATAAGAAAGGATTGCTGCAAAAAAGCATATAAGTAGGAGATATGTTTTCTAGCTTTTACAATTATCTTAACCTAGAAACGATTGTAAATTAATTTAGTGAGGAGTAATTTTTTTGATGTATGAATAGGGTCTTAACAGGTGCCCCATCTATCATAAAAAGTCTCAAATCAAATCCACTGGCCTTAATCACAAATTAGTCACTCCATATATATTTTTGAAAAGGTTCATACCTAGTTCAACAAAATGTTGAGGATTTGAGGCAAACATTTTCAAAATGTGTCAATGGTTAGAGAAATTTCAAAACTTAGTATTTTGAGGAATTGGAAATTAAATAATCAACAAAAACTAATGTGGGAATGATAGGACTGCAGTGCATTACAATAAGCAAGTTGAAAATTAATCTTAGTACTGAAAAGAAGAAAAAGACAATAGAGTTTGAATGTATATCTGAAAGCATAATTATGGTTTATTGTTTGAATTTATTATAGTTGGAGCCATCCTCATCAGCAAATAGGGTCAGAGTCATTGTATAATCATCATCTTCCTAATCTATCCTACACAGGGTGAATATAGAGGATACCAAAACATAGGTTTGACTCCTTTTCATTCATCCATTTGTAGGCACAATATTTGGGCTTATACATGGCATCTAGATTTTTAGCTATCTTTTTGTCAGTATTCAACAGAGTTTCTCAGGCTGAGAAGTGCATATTTTAGAGCAAAATAGCATGGGTGATTATATGAGTGTCCTTGGGATGGTTCATAGCTGAGCCTATTATAGTAAATTTGTGATTGATGATTGAAGAAAAGAAACAGCTTCGCTTTTAGCTGGACTTTTCACCTACAAGGAACAACACAGGCATAGCTGCAAAGAAATGCCTGAAAGAACAGTACAATGCAAACCTTTTTGGTTTATTACTTAAAAATGGCCAAAGATAAAAACCATATTGGTGATAGCATGTGTTAACTTCAAAGACCACAAAAATTTCTACTTGGAACACTACAAGAAAACCAACATCTAACTAGCTTCTAAAGCACTGTAAAACGTGTACAAGAAATTTGCAAAAATTTACCTCATGCTTGCTTCATTGAAGATTCTCTAGTTTATCCATTTTTCCCAGCTCAAATAAAATGAATATTTATTTTAAAATTTTTAGTAATGTCTCAAAAACTACCAGAACTAAACTATATAAATGAAATGCATCTAACATATGGAAAACTTTATTCATTCAACGAGGGTCTCAACATAAATTTCATGAACAAAATATGCAGCAACAAAAATTTGATAAGTCATAATAAAAAAAATTAGCAACGGAACACCTTCACGGAATACCTAGGAAGTTACAGTCTCTAACCTTCAGTGCAGCCTAAATGATGGTAAAATGCACAATGCAGTATTCTGTTCACAATGCACAACATAAATATTTATAACAACTGCAAACCCACGTATAAATATTCATAACAACTGCAAATATGGTTTATTTCTCTTAAATAAACTGTCAGAATCCATACAAAGGTCATGTGAACAACATAGCTGTCCACCATACAGCTGTCAAGCATTTCTTATTTACTGGTAATTACTAACTTTAAATTGATTTTTACCCCACCAAAAATGGTCTGCTCCAATCAACAATTAAAGATTTTGTATTTTTTTTTAATATAAATTATAATGCTCAAAAGATTACACAAAACTTTAGAAAAAATTTCAAATATTTGACAAACAAATGTAAACTAATAGAGATACTTAACATGAAAACATAAGTCTCTACCTATTTATAGGTAGGGACTAATAAATAAGTTTAAGTTGAAGATTTTATAGGGAACAAGTATTACATCGGAGGTTCATCAAGACCATTAATATATTTGCAAGAATACATAAGTATCGTAGCAATAATGCGCAAGTATTGGGCATTGTGGACCCTGCACACAACTGCTTAAAGAGATGACGAAGACCCACGTTGGCAAGCTATGTGAACCGTCTGCTTGGCACATCAGATCATAGGGTAAGTGACTTACTGACACAAAGATATATATATATATATATATCTCAACTGCAAGGATTTGCCGACACAAAGACCCAATTACATGGTGCGGTTCATCTACATCCATGAAGAGCTTAGTAATGTTGAGTTGTTGTAGTTTGGATAAGTACTTCCGCATAGCTGTGATGTCTACGCATGTGGAAGTTGTCCAGTTAACTTTCCATGTACTCAATTTGTGTAAAAATGTAGAATTTGTAATCTTTAGTGAAAAACACATTAATTATATTTTTAGTTAATGTAGGCTTATTTTATCTCTGAGATCTAATTTTAGCTTGGAACTAATTTTAGTATGGAGCTAATTTTAGCTTGGAGATCTTGAGTCATCAAAAGATTATAAATTGGAGTGTGGAGGAAGAATTAGGCATACCAAGAGGAAGAGAACTTTAAAGGGAAACTGATGAGATGGGGGAAGAAAATTTCAGCGAGGAAAGCAGAGGCAAAAATTCTTGTAGATATAAATTGCTATACTTTCTGCTGCAAATTTTTAGATTCTTCCAAAGACATAGTTTCTAGCACAAGTTGGTGATTAAGTGAAAGTGAGTGTTTGGGCAGAGAAAGAAGATTGTGAGGCTGAAATTATCTTTGTATAATTTTTGTGGCAATCTTGTAGTGGGTTGTATGAATTTTCTATCTTGAAGCTGAATAAAAGTGTGGTTGCAAGTTTTCCCACTTTGGGTTTCCTAGGTATATCTATATTATTCATTATCGGTTTCATAAGAATTGCTTCCGTTGCTTATCGCTATTAATTATCTAGAATAGTGACTGTTACCAATCAAATAAATAAACATGTTAGGAATGGGAACACTGAGAGGGGGGGGAGGGGGGTGAACCAGTGTTCACTGTATTTTAACTTTTCACTTTAATCTTTATGCTGAACTTAAATGCTTAAGTACTGAAATAAACATTCACATAAACATGAAATCAGCACATGACACCAATATGGTTACGGGGAAACCCAAATAGGTAAAAACCTCAGTGGGACTTGATACCCACTAATATTCTGTACTAGTGTTTTGTGATTCTTGTGAGAAGATCCTTTACCCTGTTAGCAGTAGCTTTACAATGCTTTAAGTATAGTAGACCTTGTTAAGGGTTCGACCCTGTTAGGAGTCTTTTGTAATGATCCCTGTTAGGGGAGTGGACTCACTGTCCTAGAGCTTATTGCTCAAATGGTGAAGGCTACAACCTTCTGATCTCAGATACACACTATATCTGCAGGTGAATTGTTCACTATGACACTGCTTGTAAGATCAGTTCCCTTGGTGCGCTGATGCTTTGACCTCTAGCAAAGCTCTAATACATCTTATGCTGTCTTCACATACCTTTTCTCTGATTGTCACAACTCTATTACAACTTCCATACCGAATACAATGGGTGCATCTTATATTTATATGCTCATATAAACAAAATAATTAGGTTGGCCCTATAACTAATTACAAACAACGCTTCCAAATGAATTGGCTTAAGCGTGCTTACAATTATACATATAAACATGTCAACAACCTAAATACAATGGGTGCATGGCCTTTACAACATTAAATCATAATCACAAACCAAAATGCTAATTGTCAGCTCCATGTTCTATTTTCTACTGGCATACACTGGCTGTGCAACTTCAACTGACTATAACTTTCACATCTTTGCATATCTACTTATGCGCTCATAGACTAAGCATAAGTATATTCTAAAAAACTTAACTTCTAGGGCACATACCATAATTCATCCATACACACGTGCGCTGATGCTCTGAGCTGAAGGAACTCTGTACACTGTCCAGTCTTCAACACTTGACTGAATTCTGATCTTTACACTAAGTGCACTGACTCCAAACTATTATATGACTTTGTTGCCATAATGACAACACTATATCAAGTCATATACTTCAGTATAGATAGCTTTCCAACAATCTCCCCCTTTTTCATTGATGGCAACAAAGGAATATGGCCAAGTTGTTATCTGTCCCTTAAAATTTTTTGTCTACTTTTGTCTTTTATACATTTTTATACATAATCTTATATCTCCCTATACATATATATACTCCATATTTTATACACAACTCCCCCTTTGACATTAATGACAAAGGTGCATCAAAAAATTGTATCTATACATACTTACTGAGGGAAAACATCCAAATATGCAATCTTGAGGTTCTGGATCTCCTTCTTCCAAAAGCTTATCAGAGAGTTAACTATTTGGAGATGGGCGCATAATGCATATTGTAGCTTCTCCATCTTCTCCAAGTCACTGATAGGACCATGATCATAAGTTACCATGGTGGCATCAATCTCCTTTATATTCTGATTGAGGATGTCTAAAGAGGGCGCAAGACCATTCCTCATCTGAGTCTGTCTGGACCTTATTCTTGTTATCTCTATTTATTCCTTCTCAATCTTGTCTATCTATCCTTGGTAGACATTGTTGCACATGTTCACATCAGTGGGTGTGTTTGACACTGAATTCTTTACCTGCTCAATCATTGCTTCTGCCTCTTTTATCTTCTTGAAGTGAGCATCGGTGAGCTTGTCTTGATCCATGCATGTTGCAATGATCCTTCTTCCTTCATTAGAAAATTCTTTCAAGGATGCTTGACTAGACTTAAGGAAATTCAAGTCTAGTGCAAAGTTTCTCATCAACTCATTTAGTCTCTTCTTTAAGTACTTCTCTTCTGCTACTATGGACACAGATTCTTCTAGGCTAGAAAAATTGCTTTTGAACTATGAGAGGACTGAACTCACATCATCAACCAAATGTACTTTTAACACCTTCTTATCCTCTGGCAGCAAACTGTTCAAAATATTCACTAATTCTATCGGGAGAGGATTCCTCATAACTTTTTTCTCCTGCCTTCTCCATAGCCATGACACTGAACTTAATAAGGTCTTCTTCTTTCCAGGAGTCCAAACTGCTTGTGTCAGGTGTCAAACTTGACAACAATGCTGAGGAGGGAGTGATGGGAGTGCTGTCCATCACTTCTGGTTTTACCTTCGCAAGATCAACATAAGTATCTTCTTCTTTCTTTTCTACCTCTTCTTCTTCTTTATTTTCTACCTCTTCTTCTTCTTTATTATCAGATACATCTTCTAAGAGTGCTTCTTCTTGCTGAGTGGGAGGTGTATTGCTGCATAAGATTTTAGCTTCTTTAGTACTAACAAATGATTCCTCAAACTTGTCCAAATCCTTATCAGTAGCCGCCATGGCTATCTCCACATTATCTATGATAATAGTGTTTCCTTCATGAGATTATGAGATGGGCACAGACTTGTCTGCCTCTGTTTGAGTTTCTGCTATGGGCGTTGAGTCCTGAGGACCTGTCACTGGTACATTGAAGGTCTTTGCTTCTTTGTCTTGCATACTAGGTGCATGAGTGATGTGCGTAGTAGGTGGTTTTATCTCTTGTTCTAATAACACCTTTTCAAAGGCATTCTCTATTTCCTTCGTTATCAGCTCATAGTCTTTCTTCATAATGTGAAGAGTTCTCATCTTTGTCCTTAAGTGTGGCTTCACCAAATTTAATATCAGTGCCACTTCTTCTTTAGAACATACTGGCAGAGTATCTTCTAATACTTTTTCTCTGATCCTTAGATCCTCTTCATTTTCTTGTCTCTTTAGGTTTTCTAAAATATCCCATACTTTATCTAGAATGGAGGTTTTCAACTCAAGGACTATCTTCTTGAACTTGATCATATGTTTGACAATCATACTATGTATTTCTGATTTGTCAATCTCACTGTATGTGTCATAATACTTCTCTACTTGATCAATTCTACCCTCATCGATAATTCTTGCATTCAAAACTTTAAGGCTTGGTCTGAATCCTGCCTTAGGAGGTGCTTGAATGTTTTTCTTGCTCCTTAGTGCTCATGAGGATGGATGACTAGTGCTAGCTTCTTCCTTCCTCTTGACTATAGGCTTATACTTCGGAGGAGTGGTAAGATCAATAGTATCTATGTGCGTAGAAGGAGTGTTATCTTCTTTACCCTTCTGACTGTCATTTGATTTAGTTTTCATCTTCTTCAACTTAGGATCTTCTTGTTCTTCCTCTGCTACTACACCTTTCAATTCTAAGGCAATATTTTTATCCCTTTCTTTATCAAGATCTGCTTGAGACACACCATGTATTTTTAAGATCTCAGAAGTGACCTTTGCAACCTTTCTTTTAGTTGCAACACTGTTAAGTTTTGCATCAACTTCTTTGGTCTTTTCCTCATAGGTTCCCCACCTAGGTTCATTAGGATCTTTGGGGGCTGTCAGAAGTACCTGCGCATATGCTTCAAGGACCTATTCTTCTACCTCATAGCCAAGTGGATGAATCCACTTAGTTCTTGGTTCAATAGCTTCCATACATGTAGTATCAGTCTCCACCATAAAGCATATTGTATCCTTATATTTCTCTATAATGCTTTCTGGAATCCTACACCTCATCTGCATCTTAGCTCTAAAGGTCTTCAATTCCAATGTGACATAGTCTCTTAGTGTGCTTTCTATGGATGCTTTGTTGGATATCTGAAGCATTGTTGGAATGGACTTGTCCAAATACAAATCTAAAACTCTTCCAACTATATGAAGGTACATATAGATGATTAGGGACCCAAACTTGAATATCTTTGTTTTGTCACGTTTGATAGATTTGATATTGTCTATCAACTGTGCGCGCAAGATCTCACACAAGTTGAATTCTCCATATTCCTTTACTAGTCTGATGGAAGCCAGAATAGTGCCCATAGAAACACTATTCACCCTATTGGTGTGATGAAATTTGTAACCCAATATCATTGACATCAATTTGATGTCTGCTTGCTCAATCAGCTCAATAGTCATGCCGCACCTATCGCTCCTTGACTTACATACTTGATCTATCATTTTCCTGACATCCTTGCCTACTAGAAGGATGATGCCTATCCTAGAAAGGCCTATCATCTCATGTATCAGATCATTTGTGATTCTTACTAGAACATCTCCAATCCAAAACAGATCATCATGGATTCTGCTCAACAAGATCTTTATCCATTCTATCTCATAGAATTCATATGCCATAGCATACTCAATAATAGGGTGATCATTCCATTTATCATATTCATCCATGAATGTTTTATCCTATTTCAACATGGTATCCATGTGTACCCTTAATCTATCAAATCCAACAGGTTCTTTCTTACAGTAGATGTAAGCCTTTATGTCTTCCACATGCATGACACCCATAGGCATGCGGGAGAAAGCTCCCTCTAAATCATCTAGGGTGGATTTAAATGGGTGCCTCTTGAAAACATATCTTTTCTTCTTAGCGACATCATAAACAATGGGAGTGGCCATGACTTACTTGTTAATCGCTTTCCAATTGAACTTAGAGACGATCTGATGGCTTTCGAATCAGCGCAACGAGCTAAGGTTTCTGTGACCGATCAAATGCATGGATAATTGCAGCAAATCTCTGATAGATTCAATCTCCAAGACTTCACAACAACTTCCAATGCTCTTTCTACTCTCCTATCGCTCTGAATTTGAATGCAATGATCAATCAAATGACTTTTGTATACTTTAAAGTGGAAAATCTGCCATTAATGCACGTCGCATAAACCAGGCTATCACTTCAAAAATTCAAACTTGAGCTCCACCAACAATCAACATGTGCACTCTTGCATGAAGGTTCCTATACACTCCAAAAGCTTAAGTCCAAATACGCATACTCTGAGGATTAGTATACCAGCCACGTAGGGGTCTAGAGCTAAATTAGCTCCCCCTATGACCCTGAGGGCCATTCATGTAGATGTAGAGGGTGCATCCACTGGGGATGCATCCAATACATTCTCATTAGCTTTGTCCTTCTTTCCTTCTGACCAAATCAAGCTCGCATCCTCTGAGGCTTTCACAAACTTGACTTCTACTTCAGGATCCAAAACTGGTTCTTTGATCTTTTTAGGGCTTTCCTAACCTTGCATCCTTGATCTACAGAACCTTGAGATATGTCCAACCTTGTTACAAGAGTGATAAATGACTGGAGGTCTATTATTCCTTGGCACATTAACATGAGTCACCATTTTGCATTGTTTTGTTGAGTGACCATTATAGTTACATATATGGCATGTAACATTCTGAGAACTTCTTATATTTGTCTGATTCTGATTCCTTTGATCATGTTGAGTCCTATTCTTCTTACTAGTCTTGCAATTTATAGTTCTATGACCAAATCTATTGCATGAATAACAATAGCCACTAAAAGGTCTTACCTCTATACAGTTACTTGCAATGTGTCCATGCTCATTACATGCAAAATAGGTGTGTTCTATTTGCTTGCGCTCATTCTTAGGAGGACCACCACTATCTTTGGTTTGATCTTTAATCTTCTCAGTATTAGTAGAGTCTTTTTGTGAATCCTTTCTTGCTCGCATATTGTCAATCTGATTTTGTGCTTCATTGTATCCAATACAGCTTGTGTCTCCTTTGATTCTTCTTGCATACAACTGAGATTCTACCAAATCAGCACTGGTGTGTAATTTTTTAATATGATCCTTTGCCTTTTTCAATTCAGATTCCAAGCTTTCTTTGATATTCCTTAGCTCTAAGATTTCCAAATTGGCTTCCCTCAATTCCTCATTGAGTTGAAGGTTCTCCTTGACTTGTTCATTGTAGACATCTTGATTGTTCATTAGTTTGTCATCAAATTCTTCAAGCTGACTTAATAAGGATGCATTTTCTTCACTCAACTTCTTGAATTTTTCTTCAAGATCACTGTTAGAGCATCCTTTCAAATCTTTTCTTAGTCTTTTGATAACTAATTAAGCATCACTAAATTTTTCTTTTAGTTCTTCAATTTCTCTTTCTGAATTGTCCAGGTCTTCAAGAGCGGCTTCAAGATTTTACTTCAGATGTTTCATATCTACTTTTTCCATGATCTCCTCAAGTGATTAAACTTCTTTACTGAGGACCAGAGCTCTGATACCAATTGTTAGGAATGGGAACACTAAGAGGGGGGGGAGAATCAGTGTTCACTGTATTTTAACTTTTCACTTTAATCTTTATGCTGAACTTAAATGCTTAAGTACTGAAATAAACATTCACATAAACATGAAATTAACACATGACACCAATATGGCTACGGGGAAACCCAAATAGGTAAAAACCCCGGTGGGACTTGATACCCACTAATATTCTATACTAGTGTTTTTTGATCCTTGTTAGAAGATTCTTTACCTTGTTAGGAGTAGCTTTACAATGCTTTAAGTATAGTAGACCTTGTTAAGGGTTGGACCCTGTTAGGAGTCTTTTACAATGATCCTTGTTAGGAGAGTGGACTCACTGTCCTAGAGCTCACTACTCAAATGGTGAAGGCTACAACCTTCTGATTTCAAATACACACTATATCTGCAGGTGAACTGTTCACTATGACACTACTTGTTAGATCAGTTCCTTTGGTGTGCTGATGCTTTGACCTGTAGAAAAGATCTAATACATCTTATGCTATCTTTTCATACCTCTTCTCTACTTGTCACAACTCTATTACAACTTCCATACCAAATACAATGGGTGAATCTTATATTTATACGCTCATATAAACAAAATAGTTAGGTCGGCCTTGTAACTAATTACAAATAATGCTTCCAAATGAATTGTCTTAAGCGTGCTTACAATTATACATATAAAAATGTCGGAAACCAAAATACAATGGGCGCATGGCATTTACAACATTAAATCATAATCGCAAACCAAAATGCTAACTGTCGGCTCCATGCTCTATTTTTTGCTGGCATACACTGGCTGTGCAACTTCAACTGACTGTAACTTTCACATTTTTTCATATCTACTTATGCGCTCATAGACTAAGCATAAGTATATTCTAAAAAAATTAACTTCCAGGGCCCATTCCATAATTCATCCGTACACACATGCACTGATGCTTTGAGCTGAAGGAACTCTGTACACTGTCCAGTCTTTAACACTTAACTGAATTCTGATCTTTACACTAAGTGCACTGACTCCAAACTGTTATATAACTTTGTTTCCATAACGACAACACTATATCAAGTCATATAATTCAGTATAGACAACTTTCCAAAAAAACATTCTTCTTGTTTCTATTCTATGAGATTTTTTACTTAGTAATTTGTAGCTGGGTCCCAGCTACACATTAACAAGTAATAGTCGGTGAGGAAAGTAAAGACAAATTCATACTGATAAGTCGATAATATTAAGATTGGCATCTAAACTAACCCATGAAGAATATTAAGTGGCGGCAACCATAGAGATGCAATTGGTAACTTATAATAACAACGCTCAACACCAATGATTAAATAAAAATAATATTCAATGGTCATCTACACACGAGGAGAGATGGTATGAAGACGGTCCGTGACAACTTTCTAATTATATATCAAAGGAGCATCCATTAACCATGTCAATAACTTAGGGTCATCAAATGGTCATTGAAATTAGTCAATGACAATTAAGAAATTGATATTTAAGAGGCATGAAGTATCAAGTGGTAGCACTAACAAGTCGACTAGTATTAAGAATGGTAGCTATTCGACATAAACTCATCAAACAACAAACATAATAAAAGACTTGTCAATGAAGTTATGAAGAAGTACAAAATAATCATGGAGAGGGGACATGTCTCTCAAAATGCATCCCTTCCCATTATGCATGGACAAAAGATGAAATTCAATCCCACTCCATTCAGGGCACCAAAGAGGAAAGGATAGATGAAGAAAATATAATTCAGATTCTCATGGGAGTTGTCTTATTACAACAAATATGAATAAATAGGGTTAAGGAAGAGTAACTCAATGAAATTTTGTTCGATGTAAAAGATCATGTTATAAGAAGCTTTATGTAAGAAATTATATGCAAAAAAATATAGATCATTAAATGTATATAAATATTTTTTACCGATCAAATCCAAGGATTCGAGATTTAGGTAATATATTTGATAGTCATCAAATGCCTACATATTAGTATATGTTCATATCAACTCATATACATTAATAACACAATAAAAATTATGTTGGCCTAATCTTAAATGTTTCATTAATACCTTTGGAAGGATAGGTTGGTTTGCATAGGGAGGGGCGAGTAATTCCATCTCAAGTTGGGTGACTCCCAAGTAGTAGTATTGCCAGAAGTTCATGAAACCCGTGGGCTTAATTGTGGAGACGGTTTCAATGCCCTATGATAGTAGTTCCTCATACTCCATTAGGCTTAAGAAAGAAGTTAAGCTTAGGTTTAAATATAGTAATTATGGTTTGTATTATGAAAAACTTAACTATCTCTTAATTTAAAACTAAGGCATAATATTGCTTAGTAATGCATAATGATGTAAGTTAACAAGAAGTTCCTAGTAGGGTATATTACAAGTGGTATCATAGCATGATCCTACCATCCTGTAGGGTGAAGGATAAAACAAGGAATCATTCTAGTCAACAAAAAAGAATCTAAACATACATACACATATGATTGAGATAATATCAATAAGATTGTGTGTGTGTGTGTGTCTATATAGATAGATAGATAGATATGAAACAAATTATATTATGGATAGATTATAAATAAATTACCTCGATTACATTTTCTTATGGTGTATGTGTCTTACCACATAACCAATCAGGAGGAATGAAGTATAGGCAATTGAAGTTATCTAGTTCTCCCAAGCTAAGTATGTAAGAACCCCTGCTTGTTCCAACTCTGAAAACTCAATTCTAGATGTATGATATTTTGTCAAACAGTTGCCATGCAATGTCTAGATTCTGATTTCTGGAATGTGTCTGCAATTGTTGGTTTGTATTTGAATGGTTTTGCAATATCGTTGCATGAAATCAATTTATAATGCTTGAAATAATAAATTACAATGCAAATGATATACTATCAACTTTATACCATTATCCTTATATGGAACATTCAACCATAGATGGAAAACTCTCCGATTAATCACCGAGTTTTTCAACCCCGCAAGTTTTTCAGCCAATTAATCGCACAAAAAACTCACGGAGTTTAAAAAAAAATAGTAAGAGGAGGAACAGTCACGTACAGTTTTTCCCATTACTTGATTATCTTCTTTTAGGCTTGACGAAAATCATCTGAATTGCTTTCCTATGAGAAGCATGACTCAATTGAACTGTGACTACACATACCACAGAAAGAGCACCTATATCTGTTTCCTGTTATGTTTTCTTGCAGGAGGCTCACCTTAGCTTATTGATCCCCATTCAAATGCACTTGTAAGCTATTATGCCACAATCATCTACCTGGATGACTACCACTTTCTTGATTAAAGATGGGGGAAAGAGGATGAAATAACTACAATATAAAAATTAGCATAGTAATGATTTTACCTTTCCGTCTACTCAGAAGTTGGAAACATGTCAAAATATTTTTTTGTCAAGAATGGGAAATTTTTTGGCTACGTGAGACACTTATCTGATCAATGGTTTCTCACAAAGAAGAGCCTATTGGCTAATTAAAAATAAAATATCTTTGCTTTGTCACATCATAATAATTATGGAGGATACTCATCTATTAAATCATTTCCTCTACTCAATCTTTTCTTTATATAGATTCAAAAAATCTCACAATTAAATCGATAGTTGATGTACGGTTAAGTTTTATTGAGGAGGCACAGTCACGCCTATGATCATGAAATTTTAATGAGAGTTGCAGAACAATACTAATTATGTATGCAAAGATTTACAAACTAAATATGTTTGCAATTCAATTATTTTCAAACACCAAGGAACCTGATAATATATCTGCAACCAACATCGACTCCCCCGGTGTACAATTAGAAGCAATCTGTGAAGAAGATCCTCATGACGTTATTTCCTGGAAATTGAAATGTTGGCACATAAATAAAAAAAGTTCCCTTCTCTCTTTACATGCAATACAAGTGAAAGTTATCGTTGCTGCCAAATAATAACATATTGCCCTCTAGAATGGGTGTAGCAGTCAATACAATAGTTGCTACTTAAAAAGGATTGATCACAACATACAATTTGATCATCTCCAGCCACCTATGGAAATTAAAACCAATATGCTACCATTATTTTCAATGATGGTATCTGTGTGATACCATACTTGTGCACAAATCGCTGGAATGTCACACCGGTTCTCAGTGAAAACACACTTGAAGAACTGTCGATTCTTCTAGCTCTCAATATCTAAAACCCTTGGTACAACCCTTCATCAAATTCACAAATAACGAATGCACAAATGAATGGTTATTTTCTTGCATTGAATGCATTTCTAATTCTCAGATGCAAATTAAGCTTGAATATTCTAGTACACACCTCACATAACTTACATATGTACTTTTTTGGTTGCAAAGTTTGAAATATAATATTTTATTATATTTCCCTCCTAGAGAAACTTTAAGTTATAATTTAAAATTGACATATAATAAATTCACTTTATTAATTTAAACTCTCCCATTGCTCCAAATTTGACCTTTTCTTTAATATAATGATATTTTGACCCATAAGGTTCTTGTTACATGTGCCCATGATTTAAAAATTCTCATCCCACTTCCAACGAGCTATAACACTAAGGTGCACTTTAAACAATTTCAATAGAAATAGCAACCTTAGTGCATGTTTTCCCCTGTGGGGTAAAAGGTTTCAATTCATACGAGAACAATAAATGTAACAAACTAATATACCAGAGAACTCACCATGCTTTTGTATTAATTTGTAAATGCTTTACAATGTATAACATAAGTACTCAAATGCATAAGCTGACAAAAACCACAATCACAGTGACCATCCTCCTCCACGGAAAGTAAGTACATCACATAATAAAGGTCGAAGGGGTTCAAGTGTGAATCATCACAACCACTCCCAATGACTGACACTAACAAATACTAACAACATAATTACTAGTAACATTATCCCTCCCAAAAAGAAAGTCATCTCCTGACGATGCACAACAAAAATGGGGATGAAAAAAGATTCAACAACTATACAATGAAAATCAAGATGGGGGTTGAGAAGGCATCCCTGAAGAAGATGGCATTAATGGAGGTATGGGTGAAGCTAGATGAGTCTACAACTCGTACACCTATTGTGTCCTCAGCCTCAGATCTTGTTCTTCCACCATCCTACGCTCCATAGTAGTCTTTACCATCATCGCTACCTCCAACACCTTATCCTTCATGTCTACAATTTCCATAGCTCTCACTTGACGAGTCTCCAGCATTTCCCTCTCAGCTCTCTCCTCTACCAACTGCTACTCTAGAGATGACGTCTCTATCCTGGTTGCCTCCAACTGAGCCATTAAATCACTTCTCTCCACTACCCAAGTTGTCTACTGACTAGCCAAATCCTCCATACGGTGGGCCAGGTTTCCCTCTCCTGTCTCAATTCGGGTGGCCAACTCCTCCCGAGCTGATACTGTTGCCACCCTCTTGGCCCTATGGTTTGCAGAGATGTGTTTTGTTAGCCTAAGTGTGTAATAGCCTTCCCAAAAAGCCTTCTCAATCTCCTGAATGAGAACCCCAACTCTAATCTCTCCCACCTGCTTACGGATTGCCCAATCATTTAGCATCTCTAATGTCTCTATAGCTGGCCATCCACAAGACTCGTAACAAGAAAAAAAGGCTTCAGGGAAGCCAACTCAAACAAAGGCCAACAATCACTCCAAGTCCTAGGAAGCTCCCTCTTGTGCACATGACTAAGCAAAGACCACCACCTATCGTGCCCTTGCAACCATCTTTGCAAGATACCCATCTAGGTTACTACCAACAGGATCCCTAAGAGGCTCCAATATCTCCTCATGTTGAGGCAAAGCCAAATTCCAGATTGGGGAATCCTTTGTCTCCAACTCATGGTCCATGACTGAAGAGTTTTGTCCCTCCAAGTCAACTACCTCCTGACTCAAGGGTAACTCCCATCATGGTGAGAGAATGAATATCCCCACTGGTGCCAAGGGTGTTATCTTTAAGTTACCAATCCAAATACTCATATATTTGTTTGAAGGGGCACCACCTATCATTGTCGGTACTTCTATAGGATTCTCCAACAACTTTACATCTAGTGTCACTACTACATTCGTACCAACCACCTCAAGGGTCACTTGTGGCTCCCTCCCCTCACTAGCCATCTCTATTGTTGACACCTCCATACTTGGCAACTCTTCTACCACCTCTGACATGACTTTGGCCTAGCTACTACCTCAACTACTGGAGACATACCCACACCTAGTAGTGTCATGGTCACTGGTGCTCTCACCTGACCAAATCCCAGCACTGATATGACCGCCACTGTGGTACCCAAGGATGTGGGTGGTGTCAAGGAGGTGACATCTAAGAGGAGTGGCGTGGCATATACAGAACTCATGTCATATCATCACCTGATGGAGTGGGCACATTTGTATCTGTCGCCATTGTCGAATCCATTATCCTTCCCTCAGTCATATCACTATCTCCACTCGTGACTGAGGTCTCACCGGTATCCTCTCTACCACTATCTACCTCATCCTTTGACTCTGAGATCACCTATCGCTTTTTCTTCTATCTCACTAGCGTTCCACCTATATCCAAATATTTCTAGTAAAAAATAGGTGGTGCCCCAGGTGCCAGGCTTCCCTACAGCTTTATCTTCAATCTGTACTGTGGTATTAGGGTACGAGTGGCATCCAGAAAAAATCCAATTGCATAATAAGGCATGTAAAATGTTTTATTCTCAAGTGTCATGAGCTTGTACATCCTCTCGGCCAATAAAGATGCTTAGTCATAGGCAATGTCATTTTTGATACCGTTCATCAAAAGAATTTCTGGGAAGGCAATATCAAAAGCATGACTCGAACCTGTGAGCCAACTCTTGACTACATCCATAAGACATTGCCATTCACCTGGTGCAACAAATGCTTTCTTGATGCCACATCTCTTCAAGGTAGTACTCACCATAGAGTCCATCTTAGCTAGTGTCAAATCCCTCAAAATTAATTTTATCCATTTTTCATTATCCTCCCGAGACATCTTTTTTGCCATAATCTCAATCTTTTTTCCTTCCTATCGGGTATACCAAAAACCCTGGTGAAATCAACCGCTGCGAAGCTAACAATGAGGTTTTGAACAAGATACTAAAAATTACTACTACAACTAAACCTGTCAAATGTATCCACCATCATTTGTAGGGCCCACTCATAATCTCTGATGCTAAAACCAAGCATCTGGATAGCCTAATGTGCTTATGCCCATCGAGTCTACCCTTTTGTAAAATCGGTGTGAGGCATCTCATGCCACCATGTCTTATACTCCAGTTTGTTCAAACCCTCAAATGCCATATTCTGGGTTGTAACAACATCCTTCTATAGTGGCATTTGAACTTTGGGTCTCAACTTTGTTCTTTTACTGGCATTAGTATCTACCTTCCCTACAAATTTTATAGCCGAGGGTAAAACCCTTACATCTTTATTCATTCTTGAAGACCTATTGGATGGTGACAATAACTATTTCTTCTAGTCTTTCTTTTGTGGTGCGGTATCCATCAATAATAGTTTCCTTTTTTATTTTATGAATTAATTAATATAACCAGCAATTGCAATATCAATGTATGACTTCCTTACCCCAGCAACTATTTTTTTCTTCAACCCACGTGTGTTGTTTCCTCTCTCCATATTCTTCTTACACTCATGTGACCTTCCTTCTTTTCCTTCTCTTCACTCCCTCCTCTACACAAACTATTGACAAATGAGGCCATACAAATTTTTTATATGCTCCTATGGCTTGTATTTTATTTTATGTTTCATGGTTTTTTTCCTAATCTATTTTACCTTGTGCGCCATCGTCTATTGGCTTGGGTGCCTTTCCTTCCGCCTCCACCTTTCATGGTAGGGCATCAACTTCGACCCATTTACCACGTTTGGGATCTCTCACCCATCAAGTATCCATAACTTAATGTTATCATTTTCTCCCACTTCTTGCACCTTGTATGGACCATGCCACCTAACCTTGAACTTTCTCAGTTTGATTTCATTCCTCCCATTATATTTCAGTACTAGCCATCCTAGAGTGAACAACACCCACCTTAAGTGTTTTTTCATGCCATGCCTTGTGCTTCAATTGGGCTACATCTGTCACCCATTATGCCATCATCTGACGCTCATCCAGCTTATTGAGCACATACAAACATTCCCTCAGACTCTCCATATCACCCAACTTATTTTCAATTGCTATTTTGAGACTTGGTACAATAAACTCCATTAGCAAAACAACTTCCTAGTCGTACATTAGCTAGAAGGGAATTTGACTAATTGACACCTTATAGGTAGTACGGTATGCCCACAAGACTGAAGGAAACTTTTCTTCCCAATCCTCCTATTCTACTCCACATGATTTGTAAATGATAGATACCAAGATCTTGTTCGTCATCTTAGCCTGCCCATTGGCCCTGGGGTAGTATGGGCTTGACAAAGAATGAAAAATCTTGAATTCTATTGTCAACAACCTGACAATGTGGTTCAAAAAATGGCCTCCTTTGTCACTTGTCAACTATATAGGAATGTCATACCTCGTTATAATTTTCTCATAGATAAACTTGGCCATACTTAGTGCTGAATTATTTGGAAAATGCCTTGCTTTGACCCACTTTGTTAAATACTCCATTGCTACCACTATGAATCGGTACCTCTAGGCCCAAATTGCCTTCAGGGGTCTGATAAAGTCCAAGCCCCAACATTCAAAGAGTTCTTATGCATGAGAAGGATTTAGAGGCATGAAGTCTCTCTTCAATGGGTTTTAATCCCTTTGATAGGCAACAAAAACTTTAGTGGTGATTATTCACCATTTGGCGAATGTCACATGTCGGCGAGTCCAGATTTGGTGAATATATTGGCCATATGGGATTGAACATATCACCTTGCATTTATTAAAATTGGGGCCAATGCTCGAGCTCATCACCCATCAGTTTATGTATTTTTTTCCATTTCTTTCCCATTATCGCCAATGGCATATAATTTTTGAGCATGATATATTTTAAACATTCACCTATAATTTCAAAGTGGCCCCAAATGGATGACCTATATTCGCCAATAATTTTATATATATTATCAAGAATATGGCCATGCAGCTGGATACTCTATAGGCCAAGAAGAAGCATGAGGAAGTAGAGGCTATGTTAGTAGAATTCTACCCACACTATCGACAAAAGAAGAGAGAGTGCTAGTGTAAATTGATTGCAAATATGGAGGCCACCCAGATGCCAACCGACTGCAAGCCAGTTGAACCAATCGATGAACAACTATTCTTTGTTGCTCAAAGGAAACCATGGGCACAATGATAAGGTATGTCTCAGGACCCACTTACATTTAGTAGTCCATTTTATAACAATCAATGGCAACCTTCCATGAATTATCAAAATCCACCTTGGAAAAACTATTAGAGTCAGTGGCAAAATTATCCTGTTTGCAATGGCAGAATCCTCAAGGGAGTTGGCAACAACCCCAAGGGGCTTGGCAACCACCACATGGTAATTGGCAGCAGACTCCGCAGTGGTGAGGAAACCAACAATGGTCACCTCAATCCTAGGGATACATGAATCCACCTCTTCAGGCACCACAATAACAAGCACTCTTACCACCACTAGCTACTAATAACCAACCTCCAAAACCAACCCAATTGCCTATGTAGCTGTAGCCAAACCCAAATAATAGGCCTCCCGCACCTTAGTAAAATGTGTATAATACTAATCAAATGCAGTATCCCATGCAATATCCTACCTATGCAATCACCCTTGACGATATACACCTATAGTCGGGGACTACTCTTCCTACTCCTAAACAACCAATAATAACTGAAGTACCCCAAGAGGAGCCTATCCTAATAGAAAATACAATCCCTCTTCCTATAACACAGCCTATTGCTAATCAAAGCCCCCCTACTGGACCACCTTTTCCACAAATGTTACAACCTACCAATCCTAAGCCTACTTCAGAAACCAAATTTAACATCCTTGATCAATTAAAGAATGTCAATGTCCAAATACCTTTATTCCCAGCCATCAAGGATGTTCCCACTTACAAAAAAGCCATAAAAGAAGCTTGCTTTAAAAATCCTAGTCGAAAAAGAAAATATCCTCAGATGGTGCATGTGTTAGGAAAGCTCGCTGACGTTATGTTAGGTAAGCTTACCATCCCAAAATATTCTGACCCAGGCAGTCCTATTGTCAAAGTTATTATTAATGGGACCACCATTAACAATGTATTGGTAGATCTAGGAGTAGCTATAAATGTTATGACCAAAGGTATAATGCAACAAGTTGGTATATAAAACCTCCGAACCACTCCAACTGTTCTGCATCTCACAGATAGTTCAACTGTAAATCTTGATGAAATGATTGAGGATATAATTATTGACCTTGCAACCTAGTCATACCCAGCTGATTTCATGATCATGTCACCAAAGGCCATGTTAGGAGGGTATCCAATTATACTAGGTAGGCCATGGCTAGCAATTGTTGATGCTCATATTGGTTGTCGCTAAGGGGATATGACTATTTCTGATGGCCACCATACTCAGACTCTTTTCCTATACCCTCCTGCTCAACCCCAAATGGAATTAGCCTCACCAATCTAGCCTGACATATTAGAAGAAGCTGAGGTTATCAATTCAGTGTCAAAACTAATCATGATACAAAGGGACACCTTCTTGCAGCTTCAAGATGAAGACAAGGTCATCACTAATATCCTGCAAAATCAATATGGATCAAGTCCAGATTCTCTGGACTATTCCTCCAAAGACTGCTCTCTACAAGTTTTAAACCTAGATTGCCAATGGTCATCTCCCATGGCTAAATAAATCTATCACCAATTTCTTACCCATGAGATATAGATACCCTTATTTACTGATGTATCTATGATAGAGCTAACTAAGAAACTAGAGGTTTCCCCTAAACGTCACCTAAACATCAATGGAAAATTAACTACACAGTAGCAAACATCTTTAACTAAGACACTGAAGGACCCATACTAGAGCATTTTCTTGGGATTATTCTGACATGAAAGGTTTGGACCCAAAACTATGCACTCATCGGATCTATCTAAAAGAAGATAAATCTCCAGTAAGGCAGTTCCAAAGGTGCGTGAATCTAGCCTTAAGAGAAATCGTTAAAATAGAATTGCAAAAACTTCTCAACACTGGATTCATTTACCCAATATCTGACAATCAATGGGTTTCTCCATTAGTTATTGTGACCAAAAAAGGAGGTAAATGGTGGGTGTGTGTAGACTATAGGGAACTCAATAATGCAACCAAAAGGGATCATTTTCCCTTTCCATTCATTAACCAAGTCCTGGATTCTCTAGTAGGCAAAAAGTACTTTTCTTTCCTAGATGGGTATAGTGGGTACAATCAAATCTAGATCTTTCTAGAAGATTAGGAGAAGACAACTTTCACTTGCCCTTGGGGAACTTTTGCCTATTTTGTTCTTCCATTTGGTCTTTGTAATGCTCCAGCAACGTTTCAAAGAGCAGTCATCAACATATTTTCTGATATCTCTCATGATTGTATGGAGATCTATATGGATGATTTCACCACCTATGGTGAAACCTATGAAGAAGCTTTAAGCAATCTCAACAAGGTCCTGAAAAGGTGCGAAGAGCATAATATTTCTCTTAATAGAGAGAAATGCTTCATGATGATGCAAGAAGGGATAGTGCTTGGCCACTCTATATCTGTAGTAGGAATACAAGTGGATCCGGCCAAGATTGAGATCATTCAAAACCTTCCCACACCAACCAAGCAAAAATATGTTTGAAGCTTTCTTGGACATGCAGGCTACTACAGAAGGTTTATCAAGGATTTCAGTAAAATAGCTAGTCCTCTTCGCACTCTACTCACTAAAGATTTTGAATTCAACTGGACCCTAGACTATGACACAACCTTCCTATAATGATATCAAATTTCCACAATCCATTGTAAATTATGAATGCATTTCTGGATTGATTGTGTGTGGTTTTTAGATCAACGTTTTGGATCACACTCCGTGATCCCTCTTTGTTTCCTGATGATGGATCATGGACTGTGATCCGAAATGTTGATCTAAAAACCACACACAATCAATCCAGAAATGCATTCATAACCTTCCTATAGCTTAAGACAGTCCTTACAACAACCCTAGTCTTGCATAGACCCAAATGGGAACTTTCATTCCACATACACACTGACACCTCAGATCATGCCATCAAAGCTGTGCTGGGCCAAAAGGAGGATTCCATTGAACATGCTATATACTTCATCAGCAAAAATCTTCAAGGAGCTGAATTGAATTACATGGTCACTAAAATGGAGCTCTTGGCAGTCATCTTTGCACTCAATAAATTCTGCCACTACATAACAGGGTATCAAATTTTTGTGCATATAGATCATGCAGCCATTAAATATCTTGCTAATAAACCTGCTATCACAGGTCGCTTGGCTAGATGGCTTCTCTTATTGCAAGAGTTTGATATCACCATAGTGGACAAGCCAGGAAAATCCAACGTAGTCACAGATTTCCTCTCATGACTGCAGAACACAGATGATCCTCAACTTGTTGATGACAACTTCCCTGATGATCATTTGTTCTCTATTTCAGCTAAAACACCTTGGTATGCAGATATTTCCAATTACTTGGTCTCTCAAAAGGTCCCTCCCTATTTCTCACCAAAATAAAAGAGGCTTCTAATAGAAAAGACTTTCAATTTTTCATGGATTGTTGATTGTCTATTCTATAATGGACCTAACCAAATACTAAGATGATGTGTACGAGAGGATGAAACTTATGACATCCTTCATGCATGTCATAATGAGCCTTGTGGAGGACATTTTGTAGCTAAGCGAACAAAAATTAAGATAATGAATACAGGATATTATTGGCCAACACTCCATAGAGATGCAGTCAACTATACAAGGAAATATGACTGATGCCAAAGGATGGGAAACCCAACAAAATTTGATGAGATGCCCCTCTTTCCATAGCTGGTAGCCACTCCCTTTGACAAATGTGGATTAGATTTTGTAGGACCTATTACTCCATCTTCCAATGAAAATTCCTACATCCTTATATGCACTGACTATGTGACTAAATGGGTCAAAGTTTGAGCCATGAAACATGCTCGAGATAACAAAGTTGCTGAGTTTCTATATGAAGAGATCTTTACATGCTATGGTGCTCCAAGGGAGCTGGTTACAGATTAGGGTGCTCAATTCACTTTGACATTGATTACTGCACATATGAATGAATATAAAATTTGCCACAGGACATCCAGTCCATATCATCCACAAGCGAATGGGCAAGTTGAAGTTACCAATAGGGAAATAGAGGCTATCTTGACAAAAATGGTGTAGCTACATAAGAAAGATTGGAGCACATAGTTGTAGGAAGCTGTGTGGGCCTATAGAACAACCTGGAAAACCACAACTAGTTTCACCCCATTTGAGTTGGTTTATGGGAAACATGCTGTAATGCCCATATAATTTGAGCATAAAACATTGCGAACAACCTTATAGTTAAACATTGACCTTCCATCCGCACAATGCGACAAGACCCTGTAGCTCAATCAGCTAGATGAAATGAGGAAAGCTGCTTTACAACACACCGAGATGATCCGGTTACAATGCAAACAATGTAATGATTCCCACATTCTCAATAAATGATTCTCTCCTGGTGACTGGGCTCTCCTGTATGATTCTCGCTATTAAGAAAACCAAGGTAAGCTCACTACCCATTGGATAGGTCCCTATGAAATAGAAACTATTTATGCTAATGGTACAGTTCAGCTATCAACAATCAAACCAGTACATTTCAAGTTGTTGGTTAATGGGCACAGAATCCATCTGTATCATAAACCACAAACAAAAGCTAAGGTCCTACAATAGTTTGAGATTTCTCCTACCAATGCTAAACCTCCTGCAGCAAATCATGATCTTTTGATCGTTGAACCCACCACACATTGTGAACCTCCTCTAGCCAAAGATATTTGAAAGGCAGATGGACCTCCTCCTGAGAGCAATTCTCCTGCCGCCACATGAGCCATCAAAACATCACTTTAAATTTGCATACGTGTAGTCATAATAAAGTTTTCATTCCTTGCAAAAATATTCTTTTCCATAATAAAAGATCCATCTCATTACCTTTTTCATTACTTCACATTCATCTGTCATATCATGTCTTTTCCACCCCGTACTTCTCATTGTATGATACACATCAGCTAATATTTTTGGATTTTGGTATTTATGATACTTTCACATCAGGTACACGCAATTATCTATTCTTTCAAATACTCTATACTTATTTATCCACCATTATATTTTATGTTTCATTTAATACAATATTTATATCCAAGCATGGTTGTACTTTTAAACCATGTCAGTGAGGACACTTGCATCATTTTCGTAGGGAGCAGTACATTGGCATGTGATTAAAATTTTTTTTTCCCAAGATTTTGAATTAATTGTCATTAATAGCCTATAAGCCATAAGCCTGATCATTAATCCACCAACCTTGGATTTCAGTCTATTTTATAAAACCCTAAAAACTAAAGCTCACTTCAATATTCATAGTTTCTATGTCTTTCATTCTTTTTCCCTTACCAAAAATAGTAAAAATTTCTAAATTTAGTCTTGAGTAAGGATTTTGGGAGCTGGGAATTGTGAACGCATTGAAGTCAACAACAGAGGGTTGCAGAGATTTTTTAACAAATATGGGTGGATAACCTATCTGGTCAGAGCTAGCAAATCACACGTCACTGTTGCAAGATCAAGTTAGTGTTCATGAGTTTAATTGTGTGGGTTGGCTCAGTTACTTCATCAGGTTAAATGGTTATGATGAGGCTATGGTAGTCGAATTCCTGCGGACATTCAACAATGACATTGCATATGTGAAGGGGTTGAGAATTGAAGCTTCTGAAGTGCAACTAGTAGAAGTCTCTGGATTTCCTACTACCGGAGAGCATTTTCTGCATGGTCATGACGCTCGAGCGGCCAGAGTCAAATTCTCCTTGCCAATAGACAATGCACTTGTAAGTAGTAAACATGGTACCAAAAGGCTTTCTCTTCCAAGAGATTTCCTGCAATTTTCTATTCATATTATTAGATATATCACTTGCGAAGGAAGGTTTTCATTTCTGCATGTCGTACATTTTAAATTGTTGAGTCATTTGCGGCATGGGCATTTAGTCAATCTACCCAATGTGTTATATTCCCTACTAAATTTGAGTTCTTAGGAAGTAAGGAAGGGCATGTAGAATGCTGTTACACATCATGGGTTGATAAAATTACTGGTAGAAAAGGCCCTCCATGAAAATTCTCCCATGAATTGGGATGAATATCTCACTGCTCCTCATGTTCAACTTAATAGGGCACATCCAGAACCTATAGGACCACATCCCGAGCCTCATGAAGAATAAGAAAATCTTATTGATGAGGATATTCTAGAAAGAGTTCAAGAAAACCCTCCTTCACATCAAGAAGACATAACAGAAGATGCTCCAAACCCTAATTTTGCGGAAGAAAACATTGGGGGTTCTAAAGAAATCCATAGTACATAGGGAGTCAGGAAAGATGAAAAAGGGAAAGAGAAAATGCCTAGCTATGAGGTAGGTGGTAACACTGTTCATCCTACAACTATGTCTACCTTAGTGAAATCTACCCTGCAGAAGCATTCCACAACATCAGAAGAACACCCAATATGATGCAGTGTCCGTTTCAATTCAAAGAAAAAGAAAAATAACTCACCTAAAATGGTTGGTTCAAATCCGGAAGTTCCGAATGAAGAACCCATGAATTCAAACCCACAGTAAGAAAATCCATCCACAAAAGAAGATGTTATGATGAAGGACCTATTAGGAATGAATGCTTGGCAGTAATTCTGTAGTAGTTGTTGTTGCATTCATGACTATGATTGTCATTGATGTCAACACAGTGATCTTCTGGAGACTTGCAGAGAAGTAGACAATGTTTTGATTAGCGCATGTGGGATATTGTAGTTGGAGCTATGTGATGTTGAGGTTATATTCTTTGATATGTTATATGTCCATGGTTAAGAGCACAGACAGTAATTCATTTATTCATGAAAGTTATGAGCATTTTGGTGGAAGCAGTATTCAGGTAGTGTTCCTGAGTAGCGGTTTGTGGAAATCAGATGATATCTCCTAATCAAGATGGAATCTAATTTTGTGTAGTTAAATGGAAGTTTGAGACACATTGATAGTGACGTGGTTCACAATGCAAACTTCGAGGTTGCACGAGTGAAGATTTATTGTATTTGGAAGCTGATATTTTTGTGTAATTTTGGTGTAGCGTGTGGAAACTTGCATTTTGTAATTGTATGCCGACTCATTTGTAATTATTTGAGTGTGGTATAAAGGAAGGAATGTACTTCCTTTTTGGTATGGAATTGGAATAATAGTTGTAGTGATGATGTGTGATGCGGTATGCATGAAGTGAAGAAAAGAGCTACGTATGAGAGCAAAATTGTGAAGGAAGACATGCGAAGTACAGAGATCTAAAATTGACATTTGATGTAATAGTGAGGGCAATTTGGCACAATTAGAGAAGAGGTAACATATTATTCTGTTGAGTAATGCAAAGATTATTTGGACAGTGTGTTCAATGATCTTACCCTGAAGTTGTTTGGGCAGTGGGTCCTTCTATCTTCCATAACTCTTAACAGGGTTAGAATGTTTTAATAGGGATTCAAAATCTCCTAACAGGGATTCATATGTACTGAATGTATTTCATAAGACTCCTAACAGAGTCCATCCTTTCACAAGGAATATTCATATTAGTGCATCTTTTGTGGGCATCATTCCCACTGGGGTTTACTCTTTGATCAAGAGGTTCCCTAGTCAACATATCTTGTGTTATTGTGTCATTGTGTATGAATATCTTTCTATGGTTGGTAATTATATTGCTTACATGGTTAAATTTTGTTGAAGTTGATAAAAGTTATAATTATCAAATAACTGATTCACCCCCCCCCCCTCTTAGTTATCTTGGTGGACTTTACTTTCTAACAATTGGTATCAGAGCGGTAGGTCCTTGAAAGGAAAGTTTAACAGCTTAAGGAGCTCCATGGCGAGTTTTAGGAAAGAAAGCCTTAAGTTTGATGGAGTAAATTTTGACAGCTAGAAAGAGAAGATGAAGACACATCTACTATGTTTAGGACTAGGTTATTGGTTGATTACAAAGATTGATAAGACTATTATTGAAGAAGATAATCTTCAAACATGCTCTAATGATGAGACAGATCTATTCATGTGTAACATACTTGCAAGAAAAGCACTTTTGATAGCACTTACGGAGAATGAATATAGTCAGGTAAAAAGTTTGGCAAAATCTCATGAAATTTGGAAAGCTTTACACTCTACTTTTGAAGGTGATGAACATGCAAAGAAAGCTAGATTACATAATTGGATATGTGCATTTGAAGATATAAGAATGATGGAAGATGAATTTGTTAGAAGCTATATTGGTAGAATGTTAGAAATTGTTGCAGCGATAAAATCTTGTGGAGGAACAAAGACAGAGAATGAAGTAATATGAAAAATTTTGAGGACATTGAATCCTGTATTTAAGAAGACAACATAGATGATTGAACAAGTGATACCTTGTACTTCAAACTTTACAAGAGAGACTATTCTTGGAATATTGGAAGCAACAGAAATGAACTTGAGGTTATCAGGAGACTTACCTAGAATGGAGATAGCATTCAGTGCTCTTAGTGTTCACCCTACTTTGTCAAGAAGCATTAGTGTGAGTGGAGTTTATGCTGGCAGCAACAGATCTAGAAATGAAGAAGACAAGAAGATTGAAGAAGGTATTGCCTTTCTTGTGAAAAGAGAACCAGATGGTAAGAAAATTTTTAAATGTCAGACTTGTCAAGAATATGGTCATTTTGCATCTAAATGTCCTAAGAGAGTTGAAAAGTACAGAAGCAATTTCAAACCTAGAAGATCTAAGGAATGTTATTATGCTAATGATGAAGATCTTGAAGCTAGTATAGAAAGAACTCTAAGTGAAAGTGATACTGAGAATACTGATGACATAGGATTTGTAGCAATTAAAGAAGAAAATCCTGAATCTAATGTTAAGGAAGAAAAAGCCTTAGTTTCTCAAGTTGAAAAGAAAGCTGATTGCATTATAGATAGTGGTTGTTCACATCATATGACTGGTGACATGAAAAAGTTCATAAAATTTAACAATTATGATGGAGGAGCTGTTAGAGTTGGTAAAATGCACCTTATTTGATTAAAGGTATAGGATCTATTACTCTTGATGGAAAGACTAATACTGATGATGTTTACTTTGTGAATGGATTGAAACATAATCTTTTGAGTGTTGGACAGTTAGTTGATAAGGGATATCAAGTTTGGTTTACTGAGAAAACTTGTTTAATAAAGGATAAAGATGGAAATCTGATTGGAACTGGATCTAGAACCAAAGGTAATGTATTTTAGTTGAATTCTATTGAGATGACATCTTTGATTACTAAGATTGATGATAGATGGTTATGGCATAGAAGGTTTTGTCATATAAACTTTGATAATATTGTGAAAGTGAGTACTACACTTGCAGTAAGGGATTTGCCTAAAATTATGAAGCCTACTAACATGATTTGCAAAGAATGTGTGATGGCTAAGCAGAAGAGAAGTTCATTTCCTAGTAAGAAGTTCACATCGACAGAGAAGTTGGAGATTGCTCATATAGACTTGAGTGGTCCTACCAGGACTAGAAGATTCTATGGAGAAAGGTATTTTATGATTCTTGTTGATGATTTTACAAGAATGATGTGGATTGCATTTCTAAAAGAAAAATATGAAGGATTTGATAAGTTTAAGATCATTAAGAATAAAGTTGAGAATGAATCTGCAATGAAGATTAAATGTTTCAGATCTAATAGAGGTGGAGAATTTACTTCTAGAGAGTTTAACACCTTTTGTGAAGTGAATGGTATTAAGAGATAGTTTTTAGCCCCTAGAACACCTGAACAAAATGGTATTGCAGAAAGAAGAAATAGATCAGTAACTGAAGTAGCAAGAGCTATGTTATTTGAGAATGATTTGGCAAAGACATTCTGGAGAGAAGCAGTGAATACAATAGTATATACAATGAACAAAGTACAAATCAAAGCAGACATAGACAAGACACCTTATGAATTATGGTTTGGACATGCACCCTCAGTTAAGTATTTTAAAATTTTTAGAAGCAAATGTTATATAAAAAGAGATGATGATATTGGAAAGTTTGATTGTATAAGTAATGAAGGAATTTTTCTTGGATATTCTTTGAAGAGAAAAGCATATAGATGTTAAAATAAGAGAACTAAAACTATTGTTGAGAGCGCAAATGTTAAAGTTGATGAGAAGTTCAAAATTTAGGAAAGAATGCTTGATTATGAATCTAATGAAGAAGCTCATTGTAAGCCTAACACTGAAACTACTGAGTTATTCTATGAGACTGACAGTGAATTGTTAAATAAGAGTCATGCTAAAGAAACCAGAGAGGAATCTAGAGAAGAATCTATAGTTGAAGAAGGATTTGAGACTATGAGACCGAACAGTTATTTATTAAAACATCATCCTCTTGAACAAGTTATTGGAAGTTTGGACATAGTTGTTCTACCTCAGAATAAGGTATATTTATGTTTGATTTCTCAAATTGAACCTAAATCTACTAGTGAAGCTTGTGAAGATGAACATTGGATTAATGCTATGAAAGAAGAACTAGATTAGATTGAAAAGAACAAGACATGGGAATTGGCTCCTAGACCTAAAGACAAGAATGTGATTGGAACTACATGTGTATTCAGAAATAAGATGAATGAACAAGGAGAAGTAGTAAGAAACAAAGCAAGATTGGTATGTAAGGGATACTGACAACAAGAAGGAATTGACTATGAAGATAATTTTGCACCTGTTGCAAGAATTGAAGCAGTAAGAATGTTTCTGGCCTATGCAACTTTTAAGAAATTGAAAGTTTATTAGATGAATGTGAAGTCTACATTTTTGAATGGTGAATTGGAAGAAGAAGTCTACATTGAGCAAACTATTTTCCTTTGACTCAAGAAGGAGACATGGTGTGTAAACTGAAGAAAGCATTATATGGACTAAAGCAAGCACCTAGAACTTGGTATGCAAGACTGGATAAGTATTTGTTAAAATTGGGATTTACTAAAGGAATAGCTGATAGCAATCTGTACATAAAAGAAATTGAAAATGGTTTGTTGGTTATAGTTATTTTTGTTGATGACATTATTTTTGAAGGAGAAGATGAAGCTAGTGATAAATTTTCTGATGAAATGAAGACAGAATTTGAAATGAGCATGATTGGTGAAATGAAATACTTTTTGGGATTTTAGATAACACAAAATAGTGATGGTATCTTTGTAAGTCAGAAAAAGTACTTGAAAGATTTGCTAAAAATATTTGGAATGGAGAATTGTAAACTAGTTGGAACACCTAGGGTTATAGGACACAAACTATCTAGCAAAGATGAAACACTGATAGTTGAGAAGAAGAAATACAGATCCATGATTGGAGGATTGTAGTACTTGACACACACAAGACTGGATATAGCACATTCAGTTGGAATGGTAACAAGATTTCAAGTTGAACCTAGAGAATCACATTATGTAGTAGTAAAGAGGATACTGAGATATTTAAAAGGCAAAATGGACTATGGATTATGGTATGAAAATTCTGATGATTTTACCCTATGTGCATATATAGATGCTAATTGGGGAGGTAGTGTTGATGATAAGAAAAGAACCAGTGGAGGAGCATTTTTTCTTGGAGGAAGACTAGTTTCTTTGCTAAGCAAGAAGCAAAATTCTATTTCACAGAGCACAACAGAAGCAGAGTATGTAGCAACAACAAATAATTGTAACCAGATAATTTGGATGAAGCAGATGTTGAAAGATATTGGAATTAAGTTTGTTGAGCCTGTTGTCATACATTGTGACAACACCAGCATAGTTAGTATGTCTAAGAATCTTGTATTACATTCTAGGACAAAGCATATAGAGATCAAGTATCATGTTGTAAGAGAGAAAGTTGCTAAGAAAGAAGTCAGACTGGAGTACATAAGCACAAAGGAATAGATAGCAGACATATTTACAAAGCCTTTGCCTAAGGATACATTTGAGTATCTGAGAGGTATGCTTGGGGTTATGCCCCAGCCTACTTTTGAGTAATGATGCAGTTGGTTGCATCCATCCAGTGGTATATGAGCCTTATCTTTCTTCTAGACTGGATGTTGGTACTTCCTCTATGGGGGAGTATGTGTATTTGAGCTGAGTCATGAAGACTCTTGTGAATGCATTTTCTAAAAATTTTCTTTTGACATTGAGTTGTTGTTGACATAGTGATGAATTTCTGTCATTGATGTCAATTGGGGAGAAGTATACATGAAAAACAATATGAGAGGACTGAATAGGATAATAAAGCAAGATTTGATTGATGAAGAGGATTTGAAGAAGCAATGTTGCAGTATTGGATTTTTGGAACATTGGATGTTTTTCATCTATGTTTCCATCAATGCCAATGGGGGAGATTGTTAGGAATGAATGCTTGGCAATCATTCTGTAGCAGTTGTTGTTGCATTCATGACTATGATTATCATTGATGTCAACATAGTGATCTTCTAGAGACTCGTAGAGAAGTAGACAGTGTTTTGATTAGCACATGTGGGATATTGTAGTTGGAGCTATGTGATGTTGAGGTTATATTCTTTGATATGTTATATGTCTATGGTTAAGAGCACAGATAGTAATTCATTTATTCATGAAAGTTATGAGCATTTTGGTGGAAGCAGTATTCAAGCAGTGTTCCTGAGTAGTGGTTTGTGGAAATTGAATGATATCTCCTAATTAGGATGGAGTCTAGTTTTGTGTAGTTAAAGGGAAGTTTGAGACACATTGATAGTGATGTGGCTCATAGCACAAACTTCGAGGTTGCATGAGTGAAGATTTATTGTATTTGGAAGCTGACAGTTTTATGTAATTTTGGTGTAGTGTGTGGAAACTTTTATTTTGTAATTGCATGCCGACTCATTTTTAATTATTTTAGTGTGGTATAAAGTAAGGAATGTATTTCCTTGTTGGTATGGAATTGGAATAATAGTTGTAGTGATGATGTGTGATGCAGTATGTATGAAGTGAAGAAAAGAGCTAAGTATGAGAGCGAAATTATGAAGGAAGACATGTAGTACAGAGATCTAAAATTGAGATCTGATGTAATAGTGAGTGTGGTTTGGCACAGTCAGAGAAGAGGTAACATATTATTCTATTAAGTAATGCAAAGATTATTTGGATAGTGTGTTCAGTGATCTTACCCTGAAGCTGTTTGGGCAGTGGGTCCTTCTGTCTTCCATAACTCTTAATAGGGTTAGAATGTTTTAACAGGGATTCAAAATTTCCTAATAGGGATTCATATGTATTGAATGTATTTCATAAGACTCCTAACAAAGTCCATCCTTTCACAAGGAATATTCATATTTGTGCATCTTTTTTGGACATCATTCCCACCGGGGTTTACTCTTTGATCAAGAGGTTCCCTAGTCAACATATCTTGTGTTATTGTGTCATTGTGTATGAATATCTTTCTATGGTTGGTAATTATATTTCTTACATGGTTAAATGCTGTTGAAGTTGATAAAATTTATAATTATCAGATAATTGATTCACTCCCCCCCCCCTCTTAGTTATCTTTGTGGACTTTACTTTCTAACAATTGGTATCAGAGCGGCAGGTCCTTGAAAGGAAAGTTTAACAGCTTAAGGAGATCCATGGTGAGTTTCAGGAAAGAAAGCCTTAAGTTTGATGGAGTAAATTTTGACAGCTAGAAAGAGAAGATGAAGACACATCTACTATGTTTAGGACAAGGTTATTGGTTGATTACAAAGAATGATAAGACTATCATTGAAGAAGATAATCTTGAGACATGCTCTAAAGATGAGAGAGATCTATTCATGTGTAACATACTTGCAAGAGAAGCTCTTTTGACAGCACTTATGGAGAATGAATATAGTTAGGTAAAATGTCTAAAAAAATCAGATGAAATTTGGAAAGCTTTACACTCTACTTTTGAAGGTGATGAAAATGCAAAGAAAGCTAGATTACATAATTGGATATGTTCATTTGAAGATATAAGAATGATGGAAGATGAATTTGTTAGAAGCTATATTGGTAGAATGTCAGAAATTATTGCAGGGATAAAATCTTGTGGAAGAACAAAGACAAAGAATGAAGTAATATGAAAAATTCTGAGGACATTGACTCCTATATTTAAGCAGACAACATAGATGATTGAACAAGTGATACCTTGTACTTTAAACTTTACAAGAGAGACTCTTCTTGGAATATTGGAAGCAGCAAAAATGAACCTGAGGTTATCAGGAGACTTACCTAGAATGGAGACAACATTCAATGCTCTTAGTGTTTGCCCTACTTTGTCAAGAAGCATTAGTGTGAGTGGAGATTATGCTGGCAGCAACAGATCTAGAAATGAAGACAAGAAGATTGAAGAAGGTATTGCCTTGCTTGTGAAATAAGAACCAAATGGTAAGAAAATTTTTAAATGTCAGACTTGTCAAGAATATGGTCATTTTGCATCTAAATGTCCTAAGAGAGTTAAAAAGTATAGAAGCAATTTCAAACCTAGAAGATCTAAGGAATGTTATTATGCTAATGATGAAGATCTTGAAGCTAGTATAGAAAGAACTCTAAGTGAAAGTGATACTGAGAATAGTGATGACATAGGATTTGTTGCAATTAAAGAAGAAAATCCTAAATCTGATGTTAAGGAAGAAAAAGCCTTAGTTTCTCAAGTTGAAAAGAAAGTTGATTGGATTATAGATAGTGGTTGTTCACATCATATGACTGGTGACATGAAAAAGTTCATAAAGTTTAACAATTATGATGGAGGAGTTGTTAGAGTTGGTAACAATTCACCTTGTTTGATTAAAGGTATAGGATCTATTACTCTTGATAGAAAGACTAATATTGATGATGTTTACTTTGTGAATGGATTGAAACATAATCTTTTGAGTGTTGGACAATTAGTTGATAAGGGATATCAAGTTTGGTTTACTGTGAAAACTTGTTTAATAAAGGATAAAGATAGAAATCTGATTGGAACTGGATCTAGAACCAGAGGTAATGTATTTTAGTTGAATTCTACTGAGATGACATGTTTGATTACTAAGATTGATGACAGTTGGTTATGGCATAGAAGGTTTTGTCATATAAACTTTGATAATATTGTGAAAGTGAGTACTACACTTGCAGTAAGGGATTTGCCTAAAATTATGAAGCATACTAACATGATTTGCAAAGAATGTGTGATGGCTAAGTAGAAGAGAAGTTCATTTCCTAGTAAGAAGTTCACACTGGTAGAGAAGTTGGAGATTGTTCATACATACTTGAGCGGTCCTACCAGGACTAGATGATTCTATGGAGAAAGGTATTTTATGATTCTTGTTGATGATTTTACAAGAATGATGTGGATTGCATTTCTAAAAGAAAAATTTGAAGGATTTGATAAGTTTAAGATCATTAAGAATAAAGTTGAGAATGAATCTGCAATGAAGATTAAATGTTTGAGATTTGATAGAGGTGGAAAATTTACTTCTAGAGAGTTTAACACCTTTTGTGAAGTGAATGGTATTAAGAGATAGTTTTCAGCCCCTAAAACACCTAAACAAAATGGTATTGTAGAAAGAAGAAACAAATCAGTAACTGAAGTAGCAGGAGCTATGTTATTTGAGAATGATTTGGCAAAGACATTCTAGAGAGAAGTAGTGAATACAATAGTATATACAATTAACAGAGTACAAATTAGAGCAGACACAGACAAGACACCTTATGAATTATGGTTTGGACATGCACCCTCAGTTAAGTATTTTAAAATTTTTGGAAGCAAATGTTATATAAAAAGAGATGATGATATTGGAAAGTTTGATCATAGAAGTGATGAAGGAATTTTTCTTGGATATTCTTTGAAGAGAAAAGCATATAGATGTTACAATAAGAGAACTAAAACTATTGTTTAGAGCGCAAATGCTAAAGTTGATGAGAATTTCAAAATTTAGGAAAGAATGCTTGATTATGAATCTAATGAAGAACCTCATCATAAGCCTAACACTGAAACTACTGAGTTATTCTATGAGACTGATAGTGAATTGTTAAATTAGAGTCACACTGAAGAAACTAGAGAGGAATCTAGAAAAGAATCTATAGTTGAAGCAAGATTTGAGACTATGACACCGAACATGTATTTATCAAAACATCATCCTGTTGAACAAGTTATTGGAAGTTTGGACAGAGGAAATCTATCTCAGAATAAGGTACATTTATGTTTGATTTCTCAAATTGAACCTAAATCTACTAGTGAAGCTTGTGAAGATGAACATTGGATTAATGTTATGAAAGAAGAACTAGATCAGATTGAAAAGAATAGGACATGGGTATTGGTTCCTAGACTTAAAGACAAGAATGTGATTGGAACTAAATGGGTATTTAGAAATAAGATGAATGAACAAGGAGAAGTAGTAAGAAATAAAGCAAGATTGGTATGTCAGGGATACTGAAAACAAGAAGGAATTGACTATGAAGAGACTTTTGCACTTGTTGCAAGAATTGAAGCAGTAAGAATGTTTCTCGCCTATGTAGCTTTTAAGAAATTCAAATTTTATCAGATGGATGTGAAGTCTGCATTTCTAAATGGTGAATTGGAAGAAGTCTACATTGAGCAACCTGTTTTCCTTTGACTCAAGAAGGAGATATGGTGTGTAAACTGAAGAAAGCATTATATGGACTAAAAAAAGCACCTAGAACTTGGTATGCAAGACTGGATAAGTATTTGTTAAAATTGGGATTTACTAAAGGAACATCTGATAGCAATCTATACACAAAAATAATTGAAAATGGTTTTGTTTGGTTATAGTTATTTTTGTTGATGACATTATTTTTGGAGGAGAAGATGAAGCTAGTGACAAATTTGTTGATGAAATGAAGACAGAATTTGAAATAAAATACTTTTTGGGATTACAGATAACACAAAATAGTGATGGTATCTTTTTAAGTAAGACAAAGTACTTGAATGATTTGCTAAAAATATTTGGAATGGAGAATTGTAAACCAGTTGGAACACCTATGGTTACAGGACACAAACTATCTAGCAAAGATGAAACAGTGACAATTGAGCAGAAGAAATATAGATCCATGATTGGAGGATTGTAGTATTTGACACACACAAGACCGGATATAGCACATTCAATTGGAATGGTAGCAAGATTTCAAGCTAAACCTAGAGAATCACATTATGTAGTAGTAAAGAGGATACTGAGATATTTGAAAGGCACAATGGACTATGGATTATGGTATGAAAATTTTGATGATTTTACCATATGTGCATATACAGATGCTGATTGGGGAAGCAGTGTTGATGATAAGAAAAGCACCAGTGGAGGAGCATTTTTTCTTGGAGGAAGACTAGTTTCTTGGTTGAGAAAGAAGTAGAATTGTATTTCATAGAGCACAACAGAAGCAGAGTATGTAGCAGCGACAAACAATTGTAACCATATAATTTGGATGAAGCAGATGCTGAAAGATATTGGAATTAAGTTTGTTGAGCCTATTGTCATACATTGTGACAACACCAGCATAGTTAGTATGTCTAAGAATCCTATATTACATTCTAAGAAAAAGAATATAGAGATCAAGTATCATGTTGTAAGAGAGAGAGTTTCTGAGAAAGAAGTCAGATTGGAGTACATAAAAACAAAGGAACAGATAGCAGACAAATTTACAAAGACTTTGCCTAAGGATACATTTGAGTATCTCAGAGGTATGCTTGGGGTTATGCCCCAGCCTACTTTTGAGTAGTGATGTAGTTGGTTGCATCCGTCTAGTGGTATATGAGCCTTATCTTTCTTCTGGACTGGATGTTGGTACTTCCTCTATGGGGGAGTATGTGTATTTGAGCTGAGTCATGAGGACTCTTGTGAATCTATTTTTTGAAAAGTGTCTTTTAACATTGAGTTGTTGTTGACATAGTGATGAATTTCTATCATTGATGTCAATGGGGGAGAAGTATACATGAAAAACAATATGAGAGAACTGAATAGGATAACGAAGCAAGATTTGATTGATGAAGAGGATTTGAAGAAGCAGTGTTGTAGTATTGGATTTTTGGAACATTTGATGTTTTTCATCTATGTTTCCATCAATGCCAATGGGGGAGATTGTTAGGAATGAATGCTTGGCAGTCATTTTATAGCATTTGTTGTTGCATTCATGACTATGATTGTCATTGATGTCAACACAATGATCTTCTGGAGACTCGCAGAGAAGGGGACAGTGTTTTGATTAGCACACATGGGATATTGTAGTTGGAGCTATGTGATGTTGAGGTTATATTCTTTGATATGTTATATGTCTATGGTTAAGAGTGTAGATAGTAATTCATTTATTCATGAAAGTTATGAGCATTTTGGTGGAAGCAGTATTCAGGCAGTGTTCTTGAGTAGTGGTTTGTGGAAATCGGATGATATCTCCTAATCAAGATGGAATCTAGTTTTGTGTAGTTAAAGGGAAGTTTGAGACACATTGATAGTGATGTGGTTCATAGAAAAAACTTTGAGGTCACACAAGTGAAGAATTATTGTATTTGGAAGCTGACAATTTTGTGTAATTTTGGTGTAGCATGTGGAAACTTTTATTTTGTAATTGTATGCTGACTCATTTGTAATTATTTGAGTGTGGTATAAAGAAAGGAGTGTATTTCCTTATTGGTATGGAATTGGAATAATAGTTTTAGTGATGATGTGTGATGCGGTATGCATGAAGTGAAGGAAAGAGCTAAGTATGAGAGAGAAATTATGAAGCAAGACATGCAAAGTACATAGATTTGAAATTGTGATCTGATGTAATAGTGAGTGCAGTTTGGCACAATCAGAGAAGAGGTAAAATATTATTCTTTTGAGTAATGCAAAGATTATTTGGACAGTGTGTTTAGTGATCTTACCCTGAAGCTGTTTGGGCAGTGGGTTCTTCTGTCTTCCATAACTCTTAACAAGGTTAGAATCTTTTAACAGGGATTCAAAATCTCCTAACAGGGATTCATATGTACTAAATTTATTTCATAATACTCCTAATAGAGTCCATACTTTCACAAGGAATATTCATATTAGTGCATCTTTTGTGGGCATCATTCCCACCGGGGTTTACTCTTTGATCAAGAGGTTCCCTAGTCAACATATCTTGTGTTATTGTGTCATTGTGTATGAATATCTTTCTATGGTTGGTAATTATATTTCTTACATGGTTAAATGCTATTGAAGTTGATAAAAGTTATAATTATCAGATAACTAATTCACCCTCCCCTCTCAGTTATCTTGGTGGACTTTACTTTCTAACATGACCCTGCAGCCACAGTACATAGGAAAAGGGTAAAAAGGATGATTATGAAGTTTCCTCCACTCATCTAGGAAAAAAACAAATAGGTGACATGCCTGCAGCTTCCACATCAGTTCAGGAAAGGGGACAAGAAATATAACTAGGGCACGTAGGTCCACAAAGAGTTCAAAATTAGGTAACCATACCGTCCTTGTCCTTGGATTATTTTCAGCAAATTCAATATTAAAGGGAAATGTGGGCCATAGAGAGGGACAAATTGAAAAGGGAAATAGGCCAACAAAAACAAGAAATTACACTCTTATAGGAAAAACTAGATTCAGTTGTCAAATTGGTTCCAAAGTTCATAGAGTGTCGACCACCCCCATGAGTGTATGCTTTGTGCTTAAGAGAGCAATTTTTAGTGTTTCAGTTTATGAGAATTGTTAAAGATTTGAATCCTGACATAAACACCCCAAAGTCCTTTATGACTGCATACGAGGAGGCACTTGATTTTATCAAAAACCTTCTTTGTAAGTTATACCTACATCACTATGTCGTTACCTCCAACACAGAATGGAATCCCTTGCTATTTCTGGGCAATATACATTTGTCTGCACTACTCTCCTGGGTCAACAATGAAATTTACTATGGAGAACAATTAACCAAATATAGGGCATTTGAGCATAACATCTCACTTCCATTACACCTTTAAATTAAAAACCCCAAACACCTTTACTGTGATTGGCTACACATGGTCTATGGTTTTAATGATTCCACTCACAAAAGAAGAATTATGGTAAAATGGGAATAGGTACATGCAGAAGTTGAGAGACTATCTCTAGATGATGGAAATAGGGTAGTGGATGGGATACAATAGAGGTGGGCCTGGTTGCCTATGACTTTGAAAAAGGAAAAGCCCCAAAGCATTATGAATTTCAGGGCTTCCATACAGAGAGTCCTTTGGTACATAGAATTGGGCCGATAACCAAGACTAGAACACTGGATGCCTCTCACATTCCAACCGCCTGTGCTCTTGTGGCCACTTTATAGTTGTATAGAGGAAGAGCTGGATGAGGATTTAGAACTAGGCCGATGAGTTAGAGTAGATAGGATGAATGAATTCTACTAGAGGTTGCACATCCAGATGATTGGGAAAGTATAGGAAGGTGACTTCAGAGTGCTAGCAACAATTAAAAACTCTTCAGTGCTTGAGGACAGGCACTAGTCTTCATAGGGGGAAAAAATGATAAGGCATATTAATGTCATACTTTAGAATGCCTTAGGATAGTATTTTCTATACCTTTTTGCTGCATTTTGATACATTTACCAAAGACTCTTATGATTTTCTGCTACTATATGGCATGCTACCAATAGACATTTAATATGGTTTAAACATACTTAATATACTATGCTTAGATAAAATGCTATATTTCTTGATCTAAAAGTTAATGTTGTGTTTTGAATAAGTAAGAGTAGATGTTTGAATGTGATTGATTATGCATGTTCTGGTAATTACTGTCATAAATATCTTATCCTAACCCTTAAAGGCATAGTGCATTGGAATAGCGAATGTTGTTTTGACTAGGTTTGGAGCATTCATCCATGAAGTGTTCCGCCTAATCTTCTTGCAACTTTCAACGGAAGAACATTCAATGTAGCACCTATTGAAGGAGCAAGGTGGCAGTCTCTACGATGAGTTAGGTGGCGTGCTAATTTCTCTAAGAAGATTTAGGTGCAAATGGAAGTTGGATTTGTTGTCACGACAATTCTCTCCTCCGCTTCAGGATCAATCTGTTTAGTCTTTAAAGCTTTCCTTCTTTCTAGTTATTAATATTGTAATAAAGATCTTCCTATTTCTACAGTGTAGTTAGAAGTTAGTTAGAAGCTTTTCCTTTTAAATAATGCCCTGCTCCTGCGTGAGCACAACAACAGAGGGCATTGTTGAATATATAGAAATAGTTTTTAGCTAGTTTTAGGGTGTTATAAGAATTTTGTACTTTGATATTCAATCAATAAAATGAAGTGTTGATATTTAGTTGAGTGCAATTGTGATTTAGGATACTCATCCAAGGGGGCCCACTTGGTGAGAAATCCATAGTAAAATAGAATCTATTAGCTAAAAGCATTTACTACATTTTTGTTGATTAAGTACCTGTATCATCTTAAAATGGAAGCACTTCCATGATAAGCGCATTTAGCCCTTTGAGTAAGTGGTCTGGGTTCATGTTAAGCACCTTGATCAGGTCTTTGCATGTATCTGGCTTTTCCCACCTGTTCTACTTCCTTATGGACCCATTTTTCACTTCATATCTACATTTCATAACATTTTGGGACAGGATCTTGAGGTTTTTGACCAAAAGGTCAAAGTCAACCTTTTGGGGTCAAAGTCAACCTCTATCCTAACCTAGTCAGGATCGACCTCAATCCTAACTTGGTCACTTACAACCTCGTCCTTGACCCTCTAATTCAAATTTCAAGATTCCTTGATTTTTGGGTGTCAAGTTTTCAGGGATATTTGTTTTCCCACCTCTAGGTCGGCCATTTTGGGTTTCGGGATGGTAAATCCTTTAATTTCATTTAATCTAGGTATATTTTCTAAAGGTTAGCACCTAATTGAGATTTAATTCTCCAAGGTGGCCCCTCTAGAGGATTGTGCCCTAGTTCACTATAAAAGGAGGCCTTCCTCTCTCATTTTCACATCAGTTTTTCATATCTTCCTTTTCCATCAAGCTCTCAAGTGCAAGCAAGAGAATTCAAGAATTCAAGCAAGCTTTCAAGCATTCAAGTGTTCAAGCATTCATCCATCAAGGAGATCCATTGTTAGCCATTGAAGGATTCAATCTCTTTGGAGCCCCCTTGAAGATCCATCCTTCTACATTCATCCAAGCCTCCTCATATGCAAAGATCAATTCAAGATTGGTGTTGAAGATCAAATGCCATTGATTTAAGACATCCTACATTCATTCTACATCCATTGAAGCATTCCTACTTGTGGATTTGAGGATGCAAATCCTCTACAAGGACTTCAACATAAGCGAGGTGAATTGTTTCAATTGCTTTGTTTATGCACACTGCATTTTAATTCAATTTCAAGGTTAATTCCTAAATTAGGGTTTGAACAAGGAAAACCCCCCATACAAACAAAAACCCCCATTTTCTTGTAGCTATAGGTGTCAAACTTCAGATCTGAGATCAGATTTAGATACCCTTTTCGGTGAACTTTCCAGATCTGCGAACAAAGTTAGAATCGACCTTCAAATAAAGAATGTAGCCTTTGACCTTTTATGAGCATCAAAGACTACCAGCCATCAGAAAGACAAAAGATTTCTAGGTTTTCTTCATCTCGACATTTCCAGTCCAAAATAGGTTGCAGATTTTCCTGAAAGTACACATAGACATCAAAAATTGGCATTTTCTAGATTTTCCCTAATTTGAGGTTAGTACTTGTATTTCAATTATTTCAAATTCTAAACATTACAATTCCATCATAGGGAAATATAGGGTTTTCTCTCTCTTTCCTATTTTCCATAGATTGATTCGATTGTGCATTAACCTTTTGGTTGATCAAATTGGATCTCTCCTTTGGGAATTTGGATTTAGGAGTAGATCTCACATTTCCCCCATACCCATACAATCACACACATCATATTACATCTAAATAGAGGTGATTCAATTTTACCTTTATTCAGTACCCAACACTGAACTGCTCCTACAACCAAAGCTATAGACTAGCTAACACATCCTGCAACCAAAGTCATACAACAACAAAAGTGTCATGGTATAGTTTGTAAGAATTCACATATCTTGTTGATAGTTATATTCTTGTAGCTTTTATTCCAGCACTTACTTTTCCACAAACTTCAGCTTAAGCATTACTTTAGTATTCATTTCTTGTAATTGTAGTATAGTTTTCCTTCAACATTTACTTCCTACAGCAATGATAATGCATGGCTAAATGATACTTGGTGCATATACTTTACTAGCCCATTTCAAGTGATACCTCCCTGGTTTGACTTACTGAATGAATTTCCATAAGGAGGATAAGTTGCTCGGTTGGATGTCCAATCCTTGAGTTCAGAATTATACCTAGTTTTTGAGCCTTTCTAGGAAGTGATCACATTTTACGGATGCGTGTCTCAATGGGATGGATTTTTGCCAACTTTATTAATCATACCAAGGTATTGGATGACCCATAATCACCTAGGAGATAACACAAGATGTGTTATGATTACGTGAGCTTCACCAAATATTTGGAGACCTAATACCTCCCACCTAATTCACCAAAAAAGGATTAGTATAAATACATTCATAGATCAGTGTTATTGTACACAATTTGGATCGGTTCAATTTGATCGATAGCAAAGTTCAGACTGTTGAGTCTTGACTGCTTTGGTGAGTTGCGATTGCAATTGAATTTGAGGCAAAAGTAAGTGATTATTATTCTGTGACTATGTAAATTTGAGTTCATTCTTATTTAGTGGGGACCAGTTAGTGAACAGTGGTGACCTCAAACATGATTTAAGGGTAAATGAATCATATTTATATATATTATAGTTCTATTGTCACTTCTTCAACAAGTAATATTTTTTCATTCACTGGTAGGCTGGTAACCTTTTATTTAGTAGAAGAATCAAGATGTTGAACAAGAATAAGGGTAAGGCTCTGACATATGGGGAAAGCCAAGAGAGGCTAGAAAAATATAGAACCTTATCATCATACTTTGGTCATGGTGTTGGAAATGTTTCTGGCCAAAATCGGGAAGCTAATTCATCATAAGAAGATTTTCAAGATTCACAACCTAAACCTACTGACATATTGAAGAAGTTAGAAAACCTGATATCTCAGATCATGATGAACTTGAAGAAGATTTTTAGTTAAATACCTAGAGTAGCCATAATGATATAATTGACTTGGATGAGACTGAGAATGTTAGAGAAGATGATGGTGCAAGGAAGAAGAAAAGAAAATACAAATCAAAGAATGATAGGATGTGGGATTTGTCAAGGAAATTTCAAGTGGAATGGGTCTGAAAGTATCCATTCATTGAACCAGTGGACAATCCAATTAACGGGGAGCCTTCGATAGAATGTAGATGTAAGATTTGCAGCCAAATAAATAAGAAGGAAAAGAGGTTGCAGCTAAAAATTGACACCATAGAGAAGCATATGGGTAAAGTTTATGAAAAGAAAATCATATATGGAGTTCAAAAATCTGCAATAATATGGAAAACAAACGAGGAATCTCAGCATGTTAGGAATGCAGAATTATATGAATTTCAACATAATATAAAGACAAAGCCTGGTGAAGTTAAAGGCTCTATTGAAGCTTGTTTTGGAAAAGCATTGGAAGTAGAACTAATGGGAAAAACTATTCAGTTAAGTGTTGTGTTTAATATTTTGAGCAGAGGGTGTCCTATGACAGACTACCAATCATTGAGTGCTTTATTACACATTCTAAAAGTTCGTAGCTATCCTAATAGTCACTGGTTAGTAAATAGTGGATGGGAATGAGCAAGTTGTCTTGCCGAGGTTGAAAAATAGGATCAAAAGGCAAAAATTAAAGAGTCAAATTTTATTGCATTATCTTTAGATGAGGTTACAAAATTAGACTATACTTCTTGGGTATGCATGCATGATTATACTATACAAATTTTTTTTCGCCAACCTCATCTACTAACTATTGCTAAAATGAAGGATAATGCGACAACAAAAAATTTATTTGAACTAGTAAAGAGTTCTCTAATTGATTATGGAGGTATAAATGACATGAGGATTGCCAAAAAGCTGGTGTGTGTTGGAGCGGATGGAGCTTTAGTAATGCAAGGTCACATGGGTAGTCTTTGCACAAAGATACAATCTTCTTATGCAGCCTACATTACTCCCATTCACTGCATGGCCCATAGAATGAATCTAGCTTTTGGAGTTGTCAACAAGCATGCTCTAGTACAAAAAATTAAAGTTTTAATCAAAGAGATCTACCAATACTTCCATCGAAGTCCAAAATGATTGAGATAATTTCAACACTTTGTCGAAGGACTAATCGACGGGAACATGCTTCTTAAGGATAATGATACCAGATGGATCTCTTTGGATGGACCAACACATTGAGTTTTTTTAGAATATCAATTGTTGCTTGGTCTAATGAACTCAAGTCATGATGAAGCAGGACAATCAAAATTTCCTATGTTACTGTGAATGTTAAGTAATGTAGAGACACTCTTAATATTATCAGGTATTCTCCCCATGCTTGAGGAAATGAGAAATTTAATGAAAAAAGCCTAGCAAAGAGCTATATATATTGTAAAATATGTTGCGATGCGTAAATTGACATGCATAATGCTCGATAATCTCTATCAATCATGTGATGATGTAAAATATGACAGCTGGCTGAAAATCATAGATTTGGACAATCCTGACAACTTTTTAAAAATTGATGCAAATAGGGAGTTATGTGTAGAAGTTCGCAGAGTTGAGATACCAATGCACTACTTTTTCAGGATCGAGTCTGAGGAACCAGGAAAGAACCCTAGGAGGTGAGTATCAAGTATTAAAAAGGAAGACTTTACCAAGATCGTTGAGTCTGTAATAGCTTCTGTGAAGTGCATTGCCTTTGATCTTTCCACATAGATTAGAGAAAGATTCCCTCTAGTCAAACTACTTGAATCCATGGCTATTGTGTTTCCTTGATATTGGAGTCTGAATAGTTTGAAAGATTTTAAAACTAAGCTACTAACTTTGATAGATCATTTTTGCAAAACCAAGGAGTTAAATGGAGTAACTCTAAATGGAATTTTAGATGGAAATGATTTGAGAGAGAAATCAGGTCATTTTTCACTGACAATGAGAGAACAATATAATATTATGCAGAACCCTCTCGAAGATGGATTAGTATCAAGGCTTTGGAAAAATCTAGTTGAGAGCAAAATGTTGATTGATTCAGTATTAGAATATTTCAAGCTTGCTGATTTAAGTCTGACCATGATAATCAGGTCGGTGGAGGATGAGAGAGTTTTTAGTGCTTTGGGATTCCTAAAGTCAAAGCTAAGAAATAAAGTAGACAAGAATCTATAAAATTTCTTTAGGCTCTATACATCTAGGTATGAAGTCAATACTTTTCCTTACGAAAGGGCACTGAAATTATGGAGGAAGAAATGTTAGAGAAGAAGGATGGGAAACATTTCAAACCAAAGTGGGACTGGGAGTGGGAATGCCAGAGACAATGATGTCATTGACTCATGTACTAGTATTGGTACTGCTAGCGGTGAACATCACTTAAGCGAAGCTATGCAGAGTGAAGAAAACATATTAAAGAACCAAGGAAGCTATGAAGTTGATGGAAATGAATCCGATGATCTCAATAATGATATGATGTGGCATCTTGAAGTTGAACCATTGTAGAAGTAGTATGTCCTAGCTATTTATTAAACTTTTTCCTGAAGTCTACTGTCAGTTTTTGTATCTCATCATCAATTATGCATAATAGCATATTCTAATGTCAAAAACATGAATGTGGTTGATAATGTCATCAAGATTCGATTCCACAATTAATAATGGTTTTTATTTGCATTATTCAGCTCATATGGTACAATTCTTGTAGATTTTTCTTTATTTTTTTGACAACATAGCAATTCATATGTTGCAATTCTTAGAAATATAGATTCTCATTAATTTAATTACAAATATGATACAATGTAACAATTCATTCATTAATACTACTAAGAACACAACTCTGTGATTATGTTTACAAAAGTCAATGACTCAATACCCATTGGCAATTTGGCACATTACCCAATTTGAATTTCATTACCCTAAGCCAATGACCTTGAATTCCCTTTTATAGAAACAAGGGAGCAACAACAAATTTAGGTCAATTTATCTAATGTGAAGTCTCAAAATCTAAATCAGTAAGACAACTACAAGTCTACAACATCTCTACAATTGTAGTTGTACATTTCTGCATTTGATAGGCTGGTTTAGTAAATTAGCATTGGCAATAGCAGATCCGCAACATTGATCCTGTTCAAAAAACAAAGTTCAAACTTGTTACTTTAAACTCAATTCTAGTATTTAGGATAATATCAAAGATATATACTAAAGGTATAGAGATGATTGAAACTGAAAGTACTTTCACATACTATGATTGATGAGATCAAGATGATTCTATCAATTTCTTTAGTATGCCCCATTCTTCATCGGTTGGAAGGGTAAAATTTGTGATTTTATAGTAAATTACCTACAACCTTGTCAACCATCCATACTTGGAAGAGTGATTTGAAAGAAATGTTCCTTCCATTACTACATTCAAATTTGTGAATGTTTTGATGCAGTTTGCAATGCCTTCATGAGTTTTGTCCTGAGGAAGGTTGCCTAAATCAAACGTCATTGTGTCCTCCAAATTTTTTTTGTAAGCTTCCCTTCCAACAAAATTTATTGATGAGTAATCAAGACCAGGACTCAGCAAACCAAGAGATGTCAATTTGATTGTTTTACTATTCATCTTGGTGATCTTTGGCCCGAATAAGGAAAGAGTTTATTTTTCTTCTATTATTTTTTGACATTTTTGAAAGAAAGAGGTTACCTTTATCATTGCACCAATGTGGTCTTGAATTCCCTTGCTTGCCAAATGCCTATCACTGGTTCTATTGATTTCTTACATAATCTGCTTTGCAGTTTTCTGTCTTTGACAAATTTTTTTGTTCTTCTCAATGTGGTCTTTCAGCTTCCCAAAAACATATGTAAGAGTTTCATTGAGTTCAAACCAATCACACAACCTATCACCATACATCTTTATTTTCCCCTAGAAGAATTTTTTAATTTTCTTGATTGTATTATTTACATGGTCATTCAGGCTGTTTTCATAATTTTTAATTGTATTATTTTCCTTCTTTAGGTCTTCTCTCATTTCTGAGAATTGGTGTTCACTATGTTGTTTTATTTTCTCTGCTTTCTCTTCCCACTATTTTTTTTTACCCTCTCATTCTCCAATTCTTTCTTTAAGTTATTGTTTGATTGTCCTGCATTCTCCAACTTTTTGTATAAACTTAATGAAGAGGCTTTTTCATCCTCAAGTTTTTTTTCGCTTTGTTCCAATTTTTCCCTCAGAGTTTTCAGTTCTACGTCCATATGTTCTTGCTGTCCAATTGCTTCTTTAGAGGATGAATTTTTTATCCTTCTATCTAATTCTTTGCACCTATTTTCTACTTCTTTCTCATTTGCCTTTACATTTGGCAGGTCTGCCTTTAACTTATCTATTGTGCCCTAAAGCTTTCTTTTCTCTCTCTCCAACTTCATCACTAAACTATAGACCACTTGGTTGGTCATTTTCAACACATTTATCTTGTCCACATTTTTAATTTTGGAATAATCCATTTGGAGGGTGCTAACTTGAAATTGAGATGGATCTAACTAACTCTCTAGTGGATTGTTATCTCTAGCTAGGGGCATAACAACCATGAATTCCATCATATATTTATTTCGGTCATATGTGGGAAATAACCTGTTGGATACAGGTTCTACATCATGAGCTGCAACAACTGCTTCCATCTTCATTGTCTTACTATTTTGTCTATTCTTATTTTTTGATTGTTCATAGTTAGTTACAAAATCATTGTAATGAAAATTAGGGTTTTGTCACACAATTGAATGTTTAAATGGTGAAATAACACTTGCACTAATGTACGAGCTTCCACCTATGTTTCTTGTTGTTCTGCTAATTCCACCATGAGGATTAGCAACACCCTGACCCATTACAAGTGGAGTTTTTGGACCATTTTGAGGGTTTTCTCTTGAAGGTTGGGCAATTGTTGGATTCACAGTTACCATTGCCATTGTTGTACTAATACTTGTCATAACCTTTTGATTCTTTACACTTCCTTGATCTCTGGGAACCATTGTTTTCATGTCTATCTGTAATGTCCTTTTCAGACCACTAGTTGTATTTGTACCCATGATATCCATAGTTGTGGGAGTGGAAATTGATTCAGATTGAATATATGTGCTTGGAATAGGTGGAAAAAATGAAATTGACTGAGTTGATGAATATTATGATTGAAATCCAAGCCCAAGGCCTGGTTTCTCACCATGTTTTGGTGGAGTTGGTGGGTCAGGTATAGACCAAAGCCCTTGTCCACTAGGACCCAGACCACCAAAACCTGGGTAGCCCAATTTTTCTACAATATTTGCCCCTTTGGTATATTGAAGTTTTGTGGACACATCAACTCCTCTACTAATTGAATATACATTACTTGATGTGGGATTCACAGAATCCTGGTCATAATCATCATCATCACCATAATATGCTTCAGCTGGATGCTCCTTATTCCACAATTCACTAAACATTATATCCTCTTCCACGTCATAAAGATTTGCAGAGGTCTTTGGCTCGCCAAGATTATTCCTCATTTCCCAAATATCAGAAATTTTGGTTCGAGTCCAATTATCATCCATACATTCATTCATTAGCTCTTTTGGAATAGATATTGTAGATGGTTGAGTGAATTTCTATAGAAATTGGATGATGTAATGGCCTGCACTTTTCCTTTCTATTTGTGCAATGCCATTATTTGTGATGACAATTCCTGTATTGACATATTATTTTTGGCAGGATATTTCTCCATCTCTTTTTTGACCTTGTCCTAGGACTCCATGTTTTAAATTTTTCAATCAATGGCATACTTTCATGTTGACATTTTCTTGCAGAGTTCCCATTCTCTCTAAGCTTTGTTCCAATTATGTTGAGTGGATCATACTGCTAATGACTGTCAACATCAAAGAAAAAAATTGAAAAAAAGGCTTGTGCCACTTTGAATCCTCTTCTCTCAAATGTGAACCCTCCAAGTGAGAAAGGAAAGGAAGGAAATATCATTTTCTTTTACTGACCATTAAAGAGTACATATGTGCTCTCCATCTTTCGTACATATTCTAATGCAAATACCATCTCTGTTACATGTATTGGAAGTTTGTAGGGTTCTACCACTGAATTGTAAAACCTTAACACAATGTACTCTTCCATTAAGTACAGTCAGCTAATTGTATTTGACTTTTGAGTTGAATGTAATTTCTACAAGTAACAGGCAATCTAGGCATTGGAGTGCCTGTAATTTTATGGTACATTGGTGCCAAAAATAAGTGTACAAAATTGTTGTAGTTCCTTCTGTTATCAATCATTCTTATCTGAGGTGTCCACTCATATATTGGATTTTGGCCCTAACTAGAAAGCTTTTTTGTCTAAAATATTGCATGATTCTTTGCTAAGAGAAGATAGCACAAGTAGGTTATGAATCTAAATGTCTTATGTGAACCTCTTTGAATCATTAGTAATTGATCTTGCATGCAATGAACAATGTGCTCAATAAAACAATATTTTACTGGTTCTTTTTCAAAATGAATATAAAAAAGTATTTCAAAATGCATTGGCACCCACTTGTTTGTTACTAGCCAATCCCAAACAAAATTCTAGGAAGGAAATATTGTCCTGTGCCCATGGCACAAAAATATCATAATCATAAGGAGGCTTATGATCTAGACTTAGACTAGAACCGCTTGTTATTCCTTTGATATAAGAATCTCTCTGTGTTGCATCTAATTTTTCATAATCCTCTACCAGCTTTTCTAGGTTAATGTGCACGTTTGAGTTTTTTTTTTCAAACCCTAGGTTCAACAGACTAGCAAATTCACTCTCGGTTATGGACAAACTTTCCTTCTGAGCATTTTTATTCACAATTACTTTTCTATTTTCATCATAATTTTTAGCGTAGACCATGACAATTTTTGGGCAAGGGAATACTTGAGGTAATGCCATGTGTGCCAACCCAACAACCCACAATCCAATTTTATTTTCCATTACATTTATCATGGGGTTAAATGAATAAAATTTTGAACCCTTATTTGGATCGTTCCACTTGTTTTCAAGTGCAAATCTAATTTCCATTATTCCCTTATTTTCATGAATAACAGGATCATAAATATCATGGAATAAATCAGTGAAACCTAGTGCTTTAAGCAGATTGTGGAATTCTATTATCTGACTTGGCCTTTTACTCATAGTCTTATTCTTTTACTACTTATACTTATAAATGAAAAATTAGATTAGAAATAGGAAAGTGAAACTTAAAGCGCCAAAATTGTACAATCTACAATTGTCACACTTATCACTAATCGTGTGAGTGTATAGTGGACATGCATCATGAATCGGAATGGGTTTGCAAAAATGGGTTTTCTTTTCCCTTTCGGCTTGAAATATAGCTTTAGTTGTTGATCCACAATCATCCAATAGTCATAATGTCAGCGTTAGTCACTATCTATTATGGTAGCCCTGTGGGTCCCATTAACTCACCTAGTCACCTAACGACTGAATCACCTCACGAGTCAGACATGTCACGTCATCATCAAATGACATTGGTAGACCGTGCGAGACTGTGAGTGGAACGTGTTACATGTTTAGTGACATGTGTCATGATTTCAGAATGGGTTTGAAAAGATGGGGTTTCTTTTCCCTTTCATCCCAACATACAACTTGGGTTGTTGATCTACAATCATCCAACGATCATAATGTCATTGTTAGTCACTGTCTGGTGAGTAGTGTGGTGGCCCCATGGGTCCCATTAACTCACCTAGTCACTTGATGGCTGACTCACCTCACGAGTCAGACGTGTCACGTCATCATCAAATGGCATTGTTGGTAGACCATGCGAGACTGCGAGTGGAATGTGTTACATGTTTAGTGACATGTTTCATGATTCCGGAATGGGTTTGAAAAGATGGGGTTGCTTTTCCCTTTCATCCCGAAGTCCATCGTACATCGTCGATCTATGCTCATCCAATGGTATTGTTAAATGTTATAATGTTATTTTTTCCTTTATAAATATTAATTAATAATGGATAATAAGTTAATAATATTTAAAGTTATTTAATTGAATAGTAACAATTTTAGCCATCAAATTCAAAATGCACTATTTTTTTAATAATATTACATTCTAATAAATTTCAAAGGCTAGAGTTAAGGTTAGTGTTTAGAGATTATGAGATTTTTGTGGTTGCTAACTTGCTAGGTCTCCCAAACATGAGTTAAAGTAATATTTTTTATTGATTATATAGTATACTTAAAGTTAAAATGATATTTTTTATTGATTATAATTTATAAGTTTAACATTGATAATTATAATCACATATAATTCTCATACCTTATAATTAGAAAACCATAAATTCTTTCTCTAACCTTATTAATTCATTTGTCCTTCAAATTGATTATATAGTATACATAAAGTTAAAATGATATTTTTTATTGATTATAACTTTAACGTTGATAATTATAATCACATATAATTCTCATACATTATAATTAGAAAACCATAAATTCTTTCTCTAACCTTATCAATTTATTTGTCCTTCAAAATTTTATAAATCTTTCATATTAAATGTACGAGTGTGTGAATTTTGACAGGTAACATTACCCAAACTTAATATCAGTACTCGGTGATAACTGATAAGACATTTCTTTTATTAACTACAACTGTCTACATTGTACAACTATGATACATTTTAAATATTTAGATTTAAAAATGGAAATACCATCGACATCGTTTGAATGTATCCTTATTTCTACTGAAACATACTTACAAGTTACATCATACATGTCTAATACACAGATAAAGCAACTAATTAAAATATTGCAATCACAGTGACAGAGAAGTTTAAGAACCATTTTTTGTACAAATTGAAATGAGCTAAAGTTTGCAAAATTTTCATTATTTTTTTTCATAAAATTATAATTACATTGTCCACTTCTAGTACAACGAGAAACCTAGTATAAACAAAAAAACCCAAAAATGAGGTATGTTTTTTTTAAAAAAAACCACTAGTAGTCCACTAGTGATTTTGCCCGTCAGCTCCATCTAAGTAGAATTCTGCAGAGAGGATTAATTGGGAGAATTCATCGAGCCACCCGTATTGCCCCACCTGAGCCTCCTCTTCATCAAGCATAAACCACTTTCGGAGAAAATCCCTAGCAATCGGGGCCCATTTCCTATGGCGCTTATACTGCCTAGCATTCAGGCCCAAAATAAAAGGTTGCATGGCCACATTCTAGCTTGGGAGGAGAAGCTTGGGTATTTCACTTTCCCAAGGGACCCCACCCCTATTTCTGCAAACATGAAAATATTAACGTTGTCCCCTAGGTATTCTTCTTTAAAAATCCTCCTCGACAGCATTAACATGTCCACCTTCTCTCCTTCGAGGTCGAGAAGAGATGCCAAAAAATGGGACGTAATGTCCATGTTGACTGAACGGTGCCTATCTTCATTGTGTAGAAATTCTCTGCCCAGGACCATTTTAACAGCCTCTATTACAAAAGGCCCACCTTCCTTACAAATTGATTCTAAGGTTTCATCTGAAAAGGAACCTAGAAAGGCCTTTTGGGGCTCCTCATATGTGCATATAAGCCTAATTGGAGTGTCCATCTAAAACTTCAGAAACCTTAAAAACAAATTATTTCTAGAGTGCAACTGTAGACTAATGACCTAAACAAACAATTTATCTAGCAAAGATGAATCGAGGAATAAAGAAGCTAGATCGTCTATAAATAGCCCTTGAATCCTTGATCATTACTTAGAAATGAATTATTCTTTCTTTAATGGTATTAAATCCATTGTCCTTAACATGCCTCTAAATCTTTCATGTAAATCTTTCCACTAGATGCATGTGTGTGAGAAATTAAAATTTTGGACTTAATCTTTCATATTTGGCAGTAAATCTTTCCCGTAAATGCAAAAAATGTCAGATATCAGTTATATCATCTGTATGAATTTGGAAGTGGTGCATTTCTGTGTGACAAGTTAAAGAATGCTGCTTGTCACTAACAAGGCATTTATTTCTTATCAAGTTAAGAGGTTACAAATTGCACTATAGTAATAGGACCGTGATTATCGATACCAACATGTGTACACTGTAGTCTACAAACAAGTTACCCTTATTTGATACATGTCAACATTCTGGTGACTTCCTCAAAAAATTTGTTTCCTTGAAGAAATTGGGGCCAAAATTAAACTTCAGCCATTGATCTTGGATCATCAGATGGTCTCAAATAATACATTTAACATTTTAAAATAATGTATGTATATTAGGTATGTTAGGTATGTTAGGCTAGGTTACATGTCTGTGTTATATCCCATCTTTTGAAAATCGCCAATAAAATATTTTTTTTGCCATAATTAACGAATGATTAGCCAATAAAATAAATAAATTTTCAAATGGTACATAAAATTCACCAATACAATTATTTTTTTACCCTTCAAAAGAATATCATTCGCCTCATATATTATAATTTTTTACTTCAAAAGAAATTATTCGCCTCATATATTATAATTTTTTACTTCAAAAGAAAATTATTTGCTAGCAATTTATGAAATTTTCATTTAGTGGGGAAAAAATCACCAATACAAACTATGAAAAATCATGGATTTGAAATTTTTTTTTGCCTGCATTAAAACAAATTCCCCCCCTAAAATAATGTACGATTTGCTAAGATTTTACACTTTTTCCTAAAAGGGGGTTTCTTAAAGTTATCTCTGCTGACATGTATCACATCCTACAACAACTCCATGGGGTCCTTGCACAATGTGGGCCACCACATACCTGCAAGTAGTACTTTCCTCATGGTAGTGTCAAGCCCCATGTGTCCACTAGTTGGACCTTCATGTGCCTCCCGAAGGACACTAGGGACTTCTTCCTCCATGACGCACCTCCAGAGCACTTGCTCTGGTCCCATTTTATATAGTAGCCCTTTGATTAGCTAGAAGGTTCTACTTATGAGCATGAGTTTCCTCCTCTTGTCGGGTGGCATATCCCTTGGAAACTACGATGTGGACATGTACTCCTCAATACTCCTATACCATTTTGGTAAAATTGCAATGTGGAACAAGTGAGCGTCAAGAAAGTCATCATTAACTCCATCCATTGGCTCTGCAGACTTAATCTGAGACAGCTAATTTGCGATCACATGGCTCTTTCCTAGCTACACAATGATCATAAAGGTAAATTCTTTTAGCAACAATAACCATCTTCTCACCCTCCCCTGTATGATTGGTTTATTCACCAAGTACATTAGTGCCTAGTGGTCCACGTAAGATGTGAATAGTGTTTACAACAAATAATGTCTAAACTTTTGTACTGCATAAACCATCTCAAGTGCCTCCCTCTCTATCATACTATAATTATTTTATGCTCTCAACAATATCTTAGTGGTGAAATAAATGAGGCGGTCTAAGTCATGATCACCCACCCGAGCTGAAGATGCACCAACTACAAAATTAGAAGCATCCACATGGATGTTGAACTACTTGTCCCAATTTGGATATGCCAGAATTGGTGCTCTAACTAGTCTTGTCATCAATTCTTCAAACAAGGCATCTTGTTATGTCCCCCAAACATAGGGTTCTTGTTTCCATGTCAACTTCTCCAGAGGGTAGGAAACTTGAGTAAAGTTCTTTATAAACCGCCTGTAGTAGCCAATGTGGCCCAGAAATGACTTCACCCCCATGACATCCATGGGAGGATCCATCTCCACAATCACTTTGACCTTGTTGAGGTCTATCTTTAATCTATCCTTGAAAATGATATATCCCAATAGCTTCCCTTGTAGGACCATAAACCTACACTTCTTCGGGTTGAGTGCCAACCTTTCTCTCTAGAATCTCTCAATACATTTTGAAAGGGTTGCTAAATGTGTGTCCTGCCCACTGAAGATCAACCAGTCATCGAGGAAGGCCCTAAAATTTCCTACTTACATCTTGTTAAAGATGTGCAGGATTATTCATTGGAAGGTTGTTGGTGCATTACATGGACTGAAGGGAATCTAGTTGTATGTGTACACACCCTCTTCTACTATGAAGTTTGTCTTCAAGTTGTCCTCCTTCGTAATGGATATGTGATTGTACCCTGAGAACCCATCCATAAATGAGTACATCTCATATTTGAAAACCTCCTCTAGGATGGTATCCATAAATGGGATGGGGAAGGGATCCTTCACAGTGATGGCATTAAGACACCTGAAGTTGACACAAATTCTATTTTGGTTGGCCTCCTTTTTCAATGATATCACAATCAGGGACACCCATTCTCTTGTTTGTACCTTGACATTGATCCCCTCCTCAAGCATACGCTCAATCTCTTCATTCACCCTCAATGCATAATTTAAATTCATTTTGTAAGGCTATTTCCACATGGGTACAGCTCCAGGTACCAGAGGAATGTAGTGTATGCATAACTCTGGCAGTACACCCTTCAGGTCTTTGTAGGTCCACACAAATACATCCTTATACTCCAAAAAGGTCTTGAATGTCACAACCTTCAACATAGGCTTCTAGTCATCCCCTACCAGAATGTTGCATGGATTTTCCTTATCTCTAAGATTTTTGATTTGCAGGGATGGTTCTTCATACTATATTGGTCTCTCGACATCAAATTTGTGGGCTGGGGTTTCATTCACATGGGCCTCCCCTTCCCTATACTCCCTATACTCAAATAAAAACAAATCTCTCTCTGACACCTATTCTACTTCCTCCACCTCTAGCATATAACTATGAAATAGCTCATATTCCTCCAACTTCCAATGGAAGAGTCCATTCATCAAGTCTGTTTCATTCTCTGAACACTCCTCGAGTTCTAGAAAACCTTCATCGTTAGGCTCCATTCCTTTCTTTCCTTCGTCCATTCCCCCATTCTCTCCGTCAACTCCAATTCTGAGGAAGATGCAAACTCTTTTCTCACCATCTGGGTTCAAAGGTTGATGACAAACTTCCACCCTCCACTCTCTATTGAGAGTTTTTTTCTTCCAATTTTAATTGACCCTCACCACCACAAGCCAACCCATGCTAAGAATCTCATCCTATCCTTTATTCTTGAGAAAAATTACAAGAAGTATAGCAAAAATGGTTGTGTGCCTATGGTGACTTTTTGTGCCATTAGTGTCCCGAAGGGTTTGATTCCCTATTGTTATGCACCCAATAAATTGAAAGTTGGGGACCATAGAGTTGGTTTCTTGAGTTGTTCTTCTATCTCTCTTTTGGAAGTACATTCACCCTTGATATTCCACCATCCATAGTGGTATGTGTTAGGATGGTCTTGAGGATGCCCATCTCCATGACTACAGGGTGTCGGTCATTATTTATGGCCAACAACATCAGATCCATTGCAGACCCACTAAGAACATCCATACATTGTGTGGTGTTGGGTTGTACGGAGAAGGTGCCTAACAACGTTGTCCACAATTGAGGCATGGTGTGAAGGAGGTCTTGGAATTTCACCAGTACCTCCAAGTGTAAAATTTGTCTTACTATATTCTATTTCACTTCCATTCGACCAAAAGTGCTATCTATCTCATGTGTCTCCTTCCATGCCTTCATTTCCTTTTCAATCTCCTCTCTAGCCCCTCATACCCTCTACTTCTCAGTGTGGAGGTCGGGGTATGTGGCCTATTTTCCTTGTGCATGAGAAATAGCTAGTACTTATACAACCATGCTTTCCTTCCATGTTTAGAATGTTAACGTTAGGTTTTAGGGTAGTTGGCATCTCATACTCTTTGAGGCTGCACCATCGACACAACTTTTGTGGTGTGTCCTCCTTTTGAAACTCTCAAGAAAAATGACCCCACTGGTTGCATGTCCAACACTGGATCATTGATTGTCCATTGGTATCATATTGTATCCAACTCTTGTTGTTGTTATTATTCCCTCCCCTCTCCACCATTTATTATGGAACCGTCAGATGATGCATTATTGTTTGTTTTTTGGGAGGTGCTTCCTACCCTGGATGCAGATAGTTTATCTTGTGTGAAGAGAACTTGTTGGATCCTCATTTTCATATTGTATGGGCATTCCTTGGTGGAATGACCCATAACTTGGAAAATGTCACGTAATGTTTTTCTAGGATAGGAGCCCTTTGTGTGGCTGTTCTCCTTGAAATCAATGCACCATAGCTACCCTTCATCACTTTTTCTTGTACTCCCCTTCATTGTTTTAAATTCCTTCATCATTCTTTCCATATCTTTCTAGAGGGCATGTACCTTCTTATTTGACTCCTTGTCATTGCTGCTCTCCTCTAATGAGTCATCACTCCTCAATGATGACTTGTCCCTCTTCTTCTTGGAGGTTTTATCCTCTCTTTTAAGATCCATGGCTCTGTCGTAGGTGTCAACGTACGACATGGGAGGTACTATCTTAATTTTCTTCCCAAGTGAGCACTTGAGTTCCTCAATGAACCATCTCTTCTTTAATCCATCGGTGGGTTGGTTTTCCATCTTCCCCAGTAAGTTCTTTGAGCCTTTGGTTGTAAGGTTTTGTCATTTCCTTCTTCCCTTCCTTTGTACTATAGATTTATGCTATTAAGTCATTTTCATCCCAAAGAAAGTGAATCTCAATCTAAAATTATTTCCTCAAGTTGTCCCACATATTTATTTTTCCTTTTTCCATATCAGAGTACCATTCAATGACAACTACACGTAGGATCGCTAGCAATTGTTGGACCCATTCATCCTTGTCAATTACTCTATTTGTTGACTAGATTTTTGAAGGGGTGCGAGTGTAAACCATCGCAACCACTCTTAATGATCGACAATAACAAACACTAACATCATAATTACTGACAATAGTGCACATAATTAAATTATTACCAATAATACATCTAACTTTGCGAAAATGGCCCAACCACACTGGGAGTGAAATCTAACTGCACAGGAGTGATCATGATGATGAAATAGGATGAATGATCCCAATTAGATGACTTTCTAAAAATAGACACTCCCTCCAAGAATATTGGATCCTAATCTGGAAGTCAAAAATAATATTTGAAAGCATCATATAACTCCTCTATATCATCTAAGCTCGTTGGAATCATCCATTGACTTACTATAAATAATAAGTCCCTCAAAATGGAACCAAAAACCCACTAAACACCTAGCTTCATAATATATGGATGGTTTGGAGAGATAAACACTCGCAATCATCCTCTGGTGAGCCAAATAACTCCCCAACAAAGTCCTCTAATCACTAGTAATAGCCTACAAGGACCCAATGATAGGCTAAATCCAATGACTCTGATGCTTTCCCAAAATGGGGATGTTACAAATTAGACAACCCCAAGGGATGAAATTTTCATAGTGGGACCATTCATGACTCTTGTGGGCCAAGAGGTGAGTTATCATAGTGGGAAGTTGCACTCTCTTGGACTTAGTTGGGGTGAGTAGTTTATAGGCGCCCTCTCGGAGACTTTTCTACCAAACTAAACCATAATTGGTTATGCAAGGACACATTTATCATTCTTTGTTTTCTAGTAAAAAAGAAGAAATCTAACAATGTATCGATTATGTGTATACTCCATGTATGCTCTGTGTCTTCATGCATTAATGTGTATGCTCTGTGTTTTCATGCATCTATGTGCATACTTTTTGTATGCTTCGCATCTTCATACATTCATATGTTTGATTTGTATTTTCAAATGTATATTCCATGTGTGGTTCTATTTTTGGTTGATCTAGAATAAGAGATACTAGAGTGAGCATGAATTCACAAAACATTGGTCAATTCAAACTAGTGATGCCATTACAAAGATGAGGTCTCGATTCTTGTTTCTAGAATATGAGAGAAAACTTGTCTTAGAGTGAAAACCTTTCAATTCTCAATGCATTCGTTAATACCAATGTTGCATAGCTAAAGATACTCACTTTGAAAGATTTGTATAAAAATTGGCATTTCTGAGGACAAGAAATTTTGGAACAAGCATCATATTGGAGGGGCATTGATACCATTAATATATTTGCAAGAATACATAAATATCATAGCAAATAGTGCACAAGTATTAGGCATCGTGACCCTGCATACAACTATCTTAAGAGATGACAAAGACCCATGATGACAAGCTATGTGAAGCGATTTGCCTTGACACATCGGATAGGGTAAG